>VTPC01002265.1:26978-57407 GCA_011009095.1 Ignelater luminosus
ACACAACGTTGCCAGATCTCCCGCAGTGTTGCCAGTCTCATTACTTTTCTCACACACCTCGTACATTACTTTCCTAGATAGATCTTCTGCAGTTTAACCGACATAGTACTACTAATTAGTTAAATACACTCTAAGAAATGGTATCGTATTTGGTAAACAGATCTTTCATTATCCGGTTGTACATGGCACTATGGTTTCAGGGAAGCAATTTCTTGGACACAATTCAATTATTCGATTCTCTAAAATGGCATGTTAGTGCATTACTGTGGAAAAGAAACACCACATGGGCAAGGTTCTTATATTTGATTTTAAGATGCAGAACCCTTTCTACCTGATGCGGGGAGCGTTATTTGCTACTTGTAGTATGGCTTCAGCTTTCTTAAGGAGTTGAAAGAATACAAAGTTTAAAAGTGTGCTGTTCTGTGCTCTTTATTTTTTTGTATACAGTAAATGGTTTTGTGATTTATAAAGACTGTTCATATAATTTAAAACAAATAGAAATGATACATTTTCATTTTGTTTTGTAAAATATAAATTCAAATATCTAAATTCATGTATAAAGAATTGGGGGTGTTTAGCGTGATAATTTTTGCATGAACGTAATTTTATTAGTGATTATCTTAAAAATATATTTTAGCTGCAATTATCGACAACGTTTGACAAATTACTTCTTTTTCTAGACATCCATTTTTTTAAAAACGGAGACCTATTAGAACTATGGCTAAAAAGAGGGTGATAAAGACGAATGATTCCCTGATTGTCTTTTTGATCATGTAGCAAACACAGTTGGAAAAAACATGAATTTATCAAACAAAGAGAAGATAAAAACAATTCGACGTTTGTGTCGCAAATTCAACAAAGATGGTGGTTAAGTTTCCCGGAGTAAGGACTATTTTAAAAAGAAAAATTGAGCTTGGTTAAAAGGATATTTCATTGAGACAAATGAACCCATGTCATCAACATCTTCTGGTCGGCCAAGTCTCATTTTCTGAAAACTCAAGCAGTCTTTAATGGTTCAGACTGCGGGGTATGGCTGCACGCCAACAAGAAAAGCATGACTTGGCGGCGGGCTTGAAGAAAGTGAACAAAGATCTATCTCGATCAGCTCAATTGAGAAAAATTCTTTTTTCACGCAAGAAAGAAAATATATAGCCAAAAAAACATTAGAGCTCTTTTTAGATAGTAATTTAAGCAAGCAAAAGTGTTTGGATATACGTCATGGAGCAGTCTCGAGAAATTGTAATATTTGTCCGGACTACAAAGAAGTATGGAAGTGTAAATTGAAATGTAGATCATCTTGTATCAATGTCATTGATATCGTAGCTGAGATTTCTTTAAGAAATTTTTTAGAACACACGACAAAGCGAATAGTGCTATTACAAGAAGAGGCAATGATGCAATGCCTGGAATCTTTGGAGTTAAAGAAATTAGTGTTAACATAATTTTCAGGCTATTAAATATATAAACAGAAATTTAATACACCTGCTACCCACTCTTGTGCATCTCTATTTTCAACAACCTGTATACCTCTCCGTTTACAGTCACAAAACAGTACCTTTTTGTTGAATAATCAAACTCCACAATCTGTGCGGTTTTGTAGACCTCTCAAGCTGGCGTATGTCAAAGAATCTGCAAAACATATATTAAAGAACGGCTATAGTAATATCTCTACCGGAAAACAAAATATAAAATGCAATCTATTTATGACCTTGATTGACGGTAAAGTACCAAATGCTTTGACTGGAACAAGATCAAGCCAGGCTTGTCCGATATGTGGTGCTACTCCCCAAAAAACAAATTGAGGATTTCAAAACGACAAACGTGTATGACCCAAAACCAAATACTTTGAAGTATGGCGTAAGCCCATTTGAAGTGAGAAAATAAAGAGATTTCCAATAATAAAGAAAAATGACACAAGAAATATTTTTAACCCAATTACATTTACAGGTAGACAAACCAAAACCCAATGGATTTGCCGGTACAAATAACGGCAATACTAATCGTCAAGCATTTAATGACACTGAACGGTTTTCAAAAATTACGGATGTTGATGAAAACTTAATTGAAAAATTTACAATCGTTTTAATTTGTCTGTCCCGTCCCAGTACCGAATAGGTGCACAAAAATTTGAAGAATATTGTCATGCAACTGCTAGACTGTATATGTCAAAATACTCAAGATATTCAATGTGAACAACAGTGCATCGAGTATTAGTACACGTACATGGCAGACAAACAATTGAAAATGCCATACTACCAGTAGGTCATTTCGGAGAAAAGGAATCTGAAGCAAGAAACAAATTTTATAAACATGATCGACTGTAGGAAAACTAGTAGACAGAACAATCTGGAAGATACTTTCAATAGAGCCTTGAGCACGTCAGATCCTATAATTTTAAGCGTAAATTTACAAAAACGAATAAGTCGGCAACATAAAGCTTCCTTTTGAAGTAATTGACATGCTGTCAGGACTGTAAACCGAGGTTTCACAATTGGAACGAAGTGAAGTAGAAAAAGATAAATACAATATTCTGAAGGAAATACTGCCTTTTGGTCAATTAGACATAATAGAATTAGAGAATGAAGTGTAACACCTGCATGTACTGTACGTACTTAAATATAGCCCTACTAATTTGTTTATTATTGACATTTTTTTGCATTAAATGACCCGAATATGTTTCTTTATACAGAATATTTAGGCCGATTAGTTCTTTTAAGTAAACTAATTTTATTAATCTTGGCCAAAGACTCAGGGCCCGGAAATCATGGTGCATCGCCCTAAAATCTTGTTGAAGTCAAATTTGTTTATCTATCTTTTAACTACTTTTATAATTAAAAATACCCCCTTTTGTCCGTTGCCTTTCTTTCCTTCCGCGTTTTGCTACTTCCTTCAGTTCTGAACTGAACCAGTTTTCTGACAGTTTTGGTCACCATCTTGAGCAGCCATGTGCCCTATGCCTTTATTGGCTAATTTTATAAATTCTTTAGAATTTCCATACGATCTCTTTATGACAATACACTTTAATTGCAAAGCTTTTTACAGAAGCTTTTCTGAATCCCCAACAGCCAGAATTAGAAATCAGCAAAATTCTCTTTTCATTAAGATTTTTGATGTGACATTTTAACTTTTTTAGGAATATCTTCATCTCTCTCGCAATCTGTAAAATGGCGATTCTGCAAATCTGTGAAGAACTGCCACACACTAATATACTCATTGTAGTCTCGTTAATCTGTATGATCCGGTATGATCATTACCTAAGGCAATTAGTCAGTATTATTATTTTATTAGATTGAGATGACTATTTGTACTGCTTTTCGCAGGTCAGCATTAGATTTTGTATGTTATACTACATAGTTTTGATAAGTACTGGCATACGACATATTACCAGAGGATGTTTTACATTATTATTCAAGGTTTTACAGATTTCCAATTTTTAAAAACTGAAATTCCAAAAATTATTTTCACTCGCATGCATAGCGCTTGGAAAGACAGTCGCAGATCACTGGAGTTATGATTAGGTACATATTGACACATATTAACCACCAGAGTTACTTCAGCTAACCTAAACTTTGCAATTTACAGTGTACATAGTAGTGGTCTTTTAACTAGCAGTACCCATGATGCGATGCCTTGATTTTCCAGAAGATCTTACAAAGAGAAGTCATAACTATTGGATCTCAAAGTTTGATAAATCTTTGAAGTAAGAATCTATTGTGAAACATACAACTATTGTCTGTAATTTATTCGAATAGACTTATTTCTTCCAAATGCCATTTTTTTTAAATCTCTAACTAATGTCTCTATCTCCCTACTGTTCTCAGGGATTTCTATAGAATCTATCACGCGTCAGAAGATTGATAATGAGTGATTTACTCTTGAAATGATTCATCATCAGGTAGATATGAACAATACTGAACAGACACTTTAGGGGGTTATAAGGAAATGGGCAATTGATCTTTGAAAGATTTTTAGGAGGTCAAACAGACCAATGTAGTAACTAACTAACTACGCAGGCCATGCAGGGCTATTAAACGAAACTTCACTGTTTTACTTTTAGATTGTTTTTCCGAACGCTATAATAAATTTTCAATAATCAATAGATGTGATCACTTCTTGTCAGGAAATTACCATTAAGCCCAAAAGCGTCATGCTTCATGACTCGGCGAAATAGAGCGTACATCGCAACAAAAAATAATTCGCCCTTTTTACAGCATGAATAGCACTGTCACAATTTGCGACAGCAAAGGACTCGAGGCAATGAAAATAAACTGAAACCCAAAAAGTCTTTTACACAGATTTGATTGAAGTAAAAAAGTTGTGTGATTCTCAGACATAATTTGCAACAATGGACTCTTAATGACTTTTGATAATAAGCACTATTGATAGTAAAATAAGATTTTGTACCAATACGTCTTGCTACTTTAGAAAATAACATCGACGTTTAGATTTGTCATTTGAAATGATCGAGGCAAAAAGGCAATGTAACCAGACATCTAACTGACCCTTCATTGTACATTTTGTAGAAGGTAAACTCTAATTTTATCGAATTTCTTATGGAACACCTTGCAATACATTTAGAAATGTTTAGAGAAGTCATTATTTTTTCTGTACTTGCATAAGTTGTTTTTGTTTGTATTATTTATCTGTTATGTAATGTTTGTATTAAATTTGTAACATTATTGTCATATGTATGTAGATATTAGGTTTAATGTTGATAATGATGCAATGGTTACTGTTACTGTGATTCGTATTAACAATCTCGAATTTGACTAAATTCATTGGTTACCGTTCATTGATATCAATTTAGATCAGTTTATGAAGCTTTACATTACCATTATTAATTCTAAATACTTTAGGTTCATTTTCAATCGGTCAAATGTTTTTTAAAATAAGTTCCTGGACTTTTAAACTTCCAATATTTTTCTCTGAATCAATGTAGTGCATAGTATCGTATTTTCTACTGGCTATAATTTATAGACCATAAAGTATAAATACAGAATTATATTAGACCATAAAATATTTTGAAATTCTCATTTGTAGGTAGTTGATGACTTTCATGAAAGTTAAGTTATCTTCTAAATCTTAAAATAAGTATTGTCTAAGCAGTCCTCAGTTTATGTTGTTTTTCCAGGGTAATTTAAAAGCAGTCAAAAACAGTTAGAGTTTTTGCATTTTTATTACACCTAAATGCTATGAATAACACTCAAAAAATCACTAAAAAGAAACAATGCATTGTCTTATTCATGCAGTACGTTTCTCACAGCATTTAAAAAGCTACAATAATAAAAATATAATCTGGGAATGGGTAAGTAATCACTAAACATTTTAGGAAGTATTACAAGTTTCGAAATAATGTATAGAAATTTTGTTTTAATTCCACTTCAAATTAATTCGCACAAATCTAATTGTAAGAAGTATTAGGAAAGATATTGAAATGACATAAAATTATCTCATATTTACCTTGATTTCCTCTTATATAACTGTGATATAATTGTATCCTTCTTTAAATATATTTTTTGTTTTGTCAAAGACGATATACTATACCGATTTCTATTTCTTTTTGTACTGGTATAAGATGTGAAAACCATAAAACATAAATTACGTAACCTTCAGGACGCTGTTACGTAAAATGAATTAAAACGACATTAGTTTTTATTTTATGTTTCACAAGTTACATTTTCCTAAAATTCTATATATTAAATATATCTTACGTTACAAACATGCGGTCACATCATCAAGCAAATTTAAATTTTACATTGACCGTTACTAACAAAAAAGCAAAACGAATTTGCAAACTTTACTGTCTGAAATATTGCAAGAATTTATCATCATAAAACTGTACTACAAGTTGAAGCAAAATTTGTATGTTGGTCAAGCCGGATTTCATTTAAAAATTTTGTATCAGACAGAAATCTATGTTAAAAATATTAACATTTTGTAGTAGAATTTTATAGTCGATTAAACCATCTTAACGTATTGAGGGAATGAAAACTCCCGAAATTCTTATTACAAGTTTATTAAATTATTACAATAAAATTAAAAACAACAGAAATCAAAAGAGTACATCAATTCAGCCCCTATTACTTTCCCTTTTCCTTTTCTTCGTGGACTTTCGTTTTGATGAGACAATCAAGATCAACCTCACATCAGTCGATGACAACCACTAAGTATTAATTTCGACTCTATTTCAACGAATGAGGAATAAATTTGCAAAGCTGTGATATATTTATGTTGCTAACCCTTGATGGTTCAGACCGAAACTTAAGTCGGCAACCCTGGGCAGTGTAGTTAGGAGATTGTAAGTAACAAGAAACATTGTAACAAAAACAGATTAGGACAGATATGTTCATCATCCTTAGTTGCTGGTTTATTATATTTAATTTGCAACAAAAGTTAAAAAATTAAATCATGTTATATTTGAATTATAACAAACAAAGAAATAATTATATGCTGAAATGCTATTACGGTAATAAGCAACCTTATGTGTAGGTACCATACATAAAGGAAAAATTATAATCAATGATTGAGATTAAATCTTTCTTGAAATTCTAATGATTCTAATAAAAGACAACGTATGCTAAATCGAATACAGTAACCTTGAGTTGAAAATTTATATAAATTACCCAATTTACACAAAGATTCCAAGTTGATAGATCGATTTTGAAATTACATTTTTTTCATGTTGTGTAAAGATAAAGATAAAACCATCCTGCTGTTCCGTGCAATCTCGAGAGGAATTGAAGCGTGCTGATATGAGGATATTCTCATAAGATATCAATGAGAGGTCCACCCAAACCATGACAGAGAATCACAAGCAACTAGAAAATCCTCTTCAAATATGATTAGATTGTCTGCGCCAAAAAAAAGACTCTACATGTTGGATTAATGACGGTTTGTTGGGGAAGAATTAACACACCTGGAGCAACCATGTACCGGGGCAATGAGCTATGTAGTCGGACCAGACTGGTGGACTCAAGGTATTTGGGAACAAATTGATATATTAAAATGTAATTAAATACAAAGAAAACATGTTTCGATGCCAGTCGAACATAAATCATGGCGGCTTTCAAAATCAATACATCAATTCCCTGATAAGCGCAGGGACCTTTAGTGCTTTACCGTTCTGCCAACTTACGTCATTTATCCAATCCACCAAAATGTGACAGTCACGTTGCTAATATGTAAAACGTGCTCAACTACCCTTGCAGCTTGACAACTATTAGTATTAGTGGGAGAACCTGCTGGTGACTTAAGTCAGTATTAGACAACCTGAATTCTTGGCAGGTTGATTTAGTAAGACTGGACATGAGTCTGATGAGTCTGATCGATGCCTAGTTGACTCACCGAGTGAAATGGGTGACTTGGTAGCATATTTATTTTGTCTTGTCATACCATGTACTATTTAGCCCTTCTTGTGTATCAAGAAAACTCTGCGATAAAAGTAATGCAAGAGTTCTCGAATGCCCAGTTTCTTCATCAGCAATTTGCTAGAGTTTTAGCCGTGTGTAATACCATGTACCAGTCAAACTGCTCAGGTCTTTGCTCAGGCGACGAGCTTAGCAAGTCAACTTGTTGCTTTTATAAAGACGATCCGAGAGAAAATATAACATCCTGAAATTAAGAAACAAAAAAACAATAAGAGCACAAGTAGGTATAACGAAATAAGATCTAACAAATGACAGAAATAAACTTAGGAAACAAAAATCTTCGGAATTTCTATAGAGGCTGCAATCTAACTAATTACAATTTTCAAATCATAAAAAGAAAATGGAAATATTGAAATAGAAATGCATACGGACATTTGCGCAGCCTACTGCAATAAACTCGATTACGTAAGAAGCTGTAGACAATACTGCAACAAAGAATAAGAATAATAAATAAATTCAAAATTTATGCACAGAATTAATGCATGGGATACTTCGAAGTGTTGTAATTGCAGCGACCGACCTAACAATTCTTAATAAGCATTTAGAATTAAACCCCGAGCATTGAAAGCAATGTGAGGACCAAACCTGATATAAAACAGAAATACATCAGAACATCCTAAATGTACGCATACGTTACAAGTTCTTGAGATTCTCAAAATGTGTGATCGAGTTGCTTTTTGGAACTTTTCATGTCATCTACCAGAACAAATACCTTCAAAACTTCTCCTAGAAAATACAGACAGTTATGTACATCTCGGTTCTGTCTTACATACATATTAAGTTCACCTATTTGTATTCAGAACTTGGAAGTCCTTGTAAAAAAATAAAATGAAAAGTAATTCCCAGTAATTGTCCAAAATTTAGGTACATATTATTGACGTACCTATAAATAGTTTAAAATGGAAATACTACCTAGCCTAAATTTGATTTTAAGATTTTGTAATATCAAAAATCTTAAGGAATGCCATAAGACAATAGTCTTTTGAAGGGTCTGCAGTGTAGGAACTGACATAATCCCTTCAAGTCTGTAACTCGCAATGGTTACCAAGCAATGCAGGTAAGTAACTGGCATGGCAGTCACTAAAGCTTTATTTTGTATTCTGTAAATCTATTTAACAACTTGGTAGCTACGAAGTAGATAGAAAAGTTACTACCATGGTTGGTACCTAGCAATTTTATTTACAGAATTGGGGTTAGGACAGTAGCAATTTTTTGTGCCATTTATCTCACAACTTAGTTTTCCGTGCGCAAAAGCTCTTTAATGTTTCAACAGAAGACTGTTTTGCTGTTTATTTGAGGTTTCTCAATACTGGTAGAAATCAGAATATTTACATCAAATGAATTCCAGATTTTAAGTCAAATATGACAAAACCCACCTGGTAAACATATTGAGTTCTACATTGGATGCGTGTTAGCTCTAATATCTGCATAGAGTAATAAAGATTCGTTTTCTTCTTTCTTTTTCTGTGATATCTCAAAACAATTCTTATAGTACTGCTTTGAAGATGTTTGCCACATTGAGAAGCCTACAGCTTCCACCATGCACTGGCAGTTCAGTTGAATCAAAGCACGCGTGTAGTGTCAAATCAACAACCTCAGCAAGTTGTTTATATCCTTGAAATTGCTTTTAAGGCATCACTACCTCAAAAAATAAATTCCGAGAAATGGCCAGTTCTCGTAGTCAATTTGGTAATAGGAAGAGTTCTAATAACAGACACTTAGCGATAACATAGACATTAAATGTTAAAAATTTATCTTCCTCTTGAAAATAAACAATTCGCAATCAAGGTCAAGATCATGAATCTACAGTTGTAGTATTTATGTAAAAGCAAATAGGGAATTCTATGTAATTATATGTAATTTAGAGGTTATGTAGTTTTGTAGTATACTTTAGTGAATGATTTAACAATCCCTTGTTTTACAATGTATTGGAATTATTACATTCAGTAAAGGCTTCTGGTTGTCTGCTTGGTATCCATTAATTTATACCACTTAACACATTAACATGGGTAAAAAAAGTACCTGCTTGAAGAGTTACATAATGACAGTTGACTACATTGTAATTGTAATATAATTACTGGTACACATTCAAGATCACTAGCCTCATAAAATTATTTTTAAGAAATTAAGAAACTAATTTTCACGAGAAGACAAATTCTCTATTATCTAACGTTTAATGTCTTGTGAATATAAAATAAAATCCTTCCGTTTCAAAAAAGGTAATAAAACGACTTTTTATGATTTCGTTTTATTACCGAGAGATTCCAATTACTTCTGCATCTTTATATGTTGTGAAATATTTATGGTGAGTTTAAAATATAGAAAGAATTCAGCTTAGAAACCGGAAAGGAAGCAAAATTCTTATACAAATAAATGATTTTATAGCAGATATAATGTTTGCTTTTGAACTGAAATTTTATGTTGTTCTAGAAGAATTTCGACGTTCTTAATCGTACCCTACGGGTTTAGTGTACTGTTAAAAATTTTTTGAATATCGAATCCCATCTGTCGTTTTATACAAGACGATTGACATTTTTGTGTCATTTAACAGTAAACTACTTTAGTGAAACCAATTAACTAAAAGAAATTCTGTTAACTGTGTCTTGCTAAAAACTGTTACAACATAACTATTGTAAAAGAAAACTTTCATTTTCTTCGGATATTCCAGGACAGTGATGTTGACAATTGTGACTGTTAAATAAGTAATTGTTGTTTTTTAGTGCAGAGAAAGA
Organism: Ignelater luminosus; assembly: GCA_011009095.1. Lineage (NCBI taxonomy): Eukaryota > Metazoa > Arthropoda > Insecta > Coleoptera > Elateridae > Ignelater > Ignelater luminosus. The sequence continues at coordinate 37,138 of VTPC01002265.1, forward strand.
CGGGTGCAATTTTATGTTGGACTTATGGTAAATTTAAACATTAATCATTATAAATACTTAAAATGAGGTTAAGTTTAATTGAGGAAAAAGAATGCATCTGCTATTATTGCTACTCTCGGAATTATTATTAAAAAAATAAAATACTGTTACTCGTATATATACGGTTATACAATAATATGAACTCTTACGATATAATACTTGTTGCATGTGCATTTTGTTTCTTGCTATTGGTTTATTGCCCATTAAAGCTACTTTTCTTAACGCTGTAATTCCATAAGTCGCTTTTTATATTTTAAAGTGTCGACTGTGATATACGAGGCGCTTATAAGTAAGTTTCAAGTTTTTCTTCAAATAATTTGCAGTAATCTCTAGAAAAATCTTTACTTTTAACTTTCAAAATTATAATTGTCAAAAAAAGTTGTTAAATTTGGTATTTCACGACATATTATCAAATAACTTACGTAAACCCCCAAAATGCTATATTGCTGTAATTAGTAATGGACAAGCAAGAAAATATTAAGATATTATACAGTGTGTTTTATTTTAAATAATGAAGTAAAATGACTACGTTTTCCAATCGAGGTAAGTTGGAAGATGACTACTAGTTACAAGAGTGAAAATTGTTTTAATCATAACATTATTTTTCTTTTTTTAATTACTCGTAATATTACTGAGTTTTGAAACAGTTTGCCTCTCAATAAAAATTGCAATACCCATATACATTGCATTGAGATGAAAACATATGATGGTTCACTATTGAAGTTTTTTTATGGCGTTTACCTACATCTATAGTACAGTTGCAGTTGTATTTTGTAATTAAATTTAGTACAGTAATTTAAAAAGCTTATTAGAGTATGTGGGAGCATTTTTAAACTTATTTAATATTCAACATTAAAGCATTAACGAAGAAATTGTTTCAGTTAATTTGAATGTAGGTAAGCCCAAACGTTTGCTTTATGAATTAAAAAAGATCAATAAAAAGATGATTAATTTATCTACTCCTTCAGGAGTATAGAAATGTTTGAAAGACTGTACTAAAATGTTGATACACGTCACTATTTTAAATAAATTCTTGAGCTAAATACTTTTGAAATATGCGTTAAAAATAATTCTCAATCTTTTTGCTTTAGTCACAGATAGATAGTATCCAATAGGGCAATATTTTCCCGCAGATAAGAACGAAATCTAAAACTTGTTTTGAAATATTTTGGTTTGGTGGCCAAAATATGCTTTTTCCAGTTTCGAAAGTAAACAGTACTGACCAAGCCGAAATGATAGATTGCTGAATTAGCAGTTGATAGTGACAATACCACTATCAAAATTTAGAATCTAAAATTCCATAATTAATTTTGCTTCAAAGATAATCTGCTCGGCATAATTACAGATGCCCAAAGATATTATCTTGTTTTGCAAACTTAGTATTTCCACATTAGCTAATATGAACAAAAGATAGAAACACCTTTGGGTATCATTTCTGACACGCTTTTAGTCCAAATCGAAAGTCCCTAACAAGACATTGCCAGTTCGATGATAGCAATTCAAAAACTTTATGTGCTACGAAAATACAAAACATGATCTTCCAAAGTGGCAGAAAACTTTTGAAAAGAATAAGTCCATTAGGAGATTTTTCATTTTTGCTGTAATTATTGAACTAAATAACCTCATGCAAAAATCTAGAATGAATGAATTTTGGGGTTTTTGACAATGTTATCTTGGATTTAAAGTGGAGATGATAGAAATTTAGGCAAAGACTAGAAAAGGCAAAACTGACTTTTTAAAATCAGAAATCTATTGACAGCTAAAGTGCAATTCTTTCTGATAAAGCAAAAACTTACCAGAATCATAGCCTCAATTTTGAACTCAGTGATAAGTACTCAAGTGGATTAGATTTTGACAGAAATTGTTTTAAGTCTTGAAGTAAATGAAATTAAAAGCTCATCTTCAAGCGTAGATTGACCCGAGCGTAATTCAGTAAGTGGGTTGATATGGGTTTCATTAAATTTCTCTGACACTTCAAAAGCAGTTTTGCGATAAAACCTTGTGTGATAGGCCTACACAACGCAATGGGAAATTGTCGGCAGTTTAGTTAATTCTATAAGTAAGGATGATTGAAGAAAATGAACATTTATTTCCTATTAAGACTTTATTCGTTTTAGTGACTGAAATAGACCCATTGGACTTGTACACCAGCTGTTTATTTGCAATTATACTCAAGATCAGGCTGTGGAGAGATTGATTTGATTATGTTAAATGCTGTGGTAAAGAGTTCCATCTTTGTCTTTCTTCCAAGATTCTTACAATGAATTTTCATCTTCAGTATTGAAACAAATTTTAATCGTTGCAGACATCTAAAGGCAGTTGTTTTTTCTTCCATAAAGCCTCACTAAAACAGAAAATTTAGGGATCAAAATCTGAGTTCATAAAAGTTACGGTCTGTATTTGACACTTCACTTCCTCTGGCGTCATTGCCTCACCATAATGTAAGGTATGGGGTTCTTTATTATATATTTCTCAGCAATATTGTATGAATGTATGTGCTTAATGTTGTTAAATTAAAGGCATTTGAGCACTTAGGTGTAACAAGCATTTCTGTTTCTGCAATAATAATTGTCCCTTCTTCTGCTTGCTCAGCAATCATCTGTTTGAGAAACTACACTTGATTATTCTGAAGTGACATTTATGTAAGGAGCAAGTTGAACTGATCTACCAGATAGAATCCTGCTGTCAGAAATGTTTTCTTTTGTCGTTGATTTGATCCAAGCTTGTGACAGTGTTTCAGAAAAGTCTTGGTTTGCTAATCTATCCGTGTTAACTCTCATTTTTCTCTTTTCAAATTTTACTAAAATGCGGTCCTATGACAGTTTTACTGGCCACTAGTCTAGTGATTGTATTTTTCTCTTAAATGTGTCGGAGATTTCAAAATTCAAATTCAGCAGCTTTCGCAGTTCTTATGCTAACGCGGCTACTGTGTCGGATATACAATAGACAAGTCTAGTTGGGAGTTTTTTTTTTCTATGCAGTGGAAGCTCTGTCTACGGAGTACCCGAAAAGTTATAATCTAAAGTTTACCGCATTTGGATTGTTGCTTATTTATGAATGATGCAGTCCTATCTTCAAATACGAAAACAAATTTATTGAAATCAATATTTTAGAGGTGCTTGAAGTACCCTCCAAATGCTGCCAGACAATGGGCTTATCCTTCTTTATAAATTTGTTTGTGAGAAATCCTTTCTGAACCTTATTGAACGCTTCAAACATTTTGTTGTTTAATGACCTCAAAAGAAGAAATATGTTTACTACGAGCAGGTCATTTGAATACCATGGTGGGTGAGTTTCTTATTTAACGTAAAAGTTTAAAATGCGTATACTCTTGTTGGTGAAGCAAATTGAGCTTGATGTACTTGGATTAAGGTTAGTTTGCTCCAACTAGTATTCTTAAAAATTACATTCTTTTAACCGTTTTCTCTTGGACGTTGAAAGATTAAGTTTGTAAGTCATCATAAAATATTGGGTACTTATCAGCGATTATTGAAGAAATCTTTTTAGGGTTTTGGGAGGTCATGGAACCGATATTTTTTTGGTCATATCTACTAAATCAGAAAAATTAATATTCAGCAAGACAAGTTCTTGTCTTCTGCTACTGCTGTATATACAATCCGTTGGTTATTCTTTTGGCCCAACTTAATATTTGAGCTTCAATAATGAATAGTCGGTAGTGAAATAACATTCCAGGTCACTTGCTTCTTGGTTTATAAATTATTCCTTAATTTTAAATTTTTGTTTTATTGAAGTATGTAGTAGATGATCGTTTTCAATAGATAGAACAGTACTAGAATATTGCAATTAATATTGTTTCGGTTTATTTTTCACAAACTCCAGCAAAACTTTTGAATATCTTGAGTATGGTTTTGTATCTATTTAATTACAAAATGTAGCTATCGTGTTAATCGTGTGAAAATTATTCAGCATTTGCAATATTTAGTTTATTTCGTATGTCCTTGTCGAATTTCAAATTTATCACAAGCAATAGTTTTCACTCTCCCTGTTCTCTGTTATTCAGTACATTCCTAGTTACTTAATGCCGACTTTTGTCTCTTTATATTCCTAACTTTTTCTTAAAAACCGCAAATCATTTACGTGAAAAATTATTATCTAATACCTCACGTTGAGTACATTCCAGAAATTGTTACATAGATAAACAGATAAAGTAGCACATAAAACTATTGATGCATAACTATTTCTTAAAGGTATAAAATTCTAAAAACTGTAATTTATGCATATAAAGAACCGTTCTTGAACTTATTTTATCGACTATAGAACAGAATGTATTTTTTAAGATGTCAGATAGTCTGATTGATAGCACTTCTTCCTTAGGAATAAAATTTGAATATTAAATGTAGTCAATCAAATCGAATAAGGATAGTTGTCTTATTTTTATAAGTAGTGGTAATCACATCCCAACAGGAGGTTCGTGGCATTAAAATAATTATTCTTGCTAAATTTAGTTAAAACATTTTTGCAAACCTAAACCAATTCTTTAAAGATATATCATTTGTAATATTTTGTAGACAAGCTAAGAATAAAAGATTTTCACATTTAATTATATATTGCAGTTAACATTAAAGAAGCTTCTATTATGCAGATGGTGTCACAATTTATCGTCAGAAAATTGAAACAGAGATTCTGTGTTTTCTAGCCTACTTACATTTAGATTGCAAAAAAATTGAATCTTTACTGCCCACTTTCGTTTAAGAAGTAACAACAAAAGGAAACTGTTTAGAAATGGTGTTAATTATTTTGAAAATAACTTATGAAAATGAATGGCTAACGCGGAAATTAATAATTTATAATAAACATACCAAAGCAATTTACTCTTTAAGCTGAGGCACACTTTCGTTCATCTACCAGAGGTGTTTTCTATAGCACTATTAGAAATAATTTTTAATTATAAATTTTTAAAACTATGTTGCTTTTACGATTCATATTATACGTACACTTTTAGTTTTCGTTTGTAATGCTCAGTGACCGAATTTTTTTTTGTTTCTTTAATAGTATGACTTCTATTCTTTGAGGTGCCTAGTAATTGTATTTGTATGTACGATACTTGTACTACTTTATAAATATTATTATACCTTCTCTGCTTTTTTTTGTTGTAATGTTCCATTGTGGTTTAAAACTTTCTTGTTAAAACCGAGATATGTTCCATTTTTGTTTTGATGTAAATGATAAAAAAGTAAAATTGATGTTTACTGTTACCAAGACTAATTTTAGATTTAAAGACATTTTTAACAGTATTTCTATTATTTCCCTAATTGTTTCAAGGTTAGTTTTTCTATTGATGTAGTCCTCTTATGCAATGGCGGTACGTGACTGCAATTTCTCTATTATTCTAATCGTAAATTGTAATAAACTGACAAGGTTTATCATCAACTACCAATTCACAATTCTTACTTACATATGGGTCCTATCAAAAACTATATGAACTGTGATCAAAAATAGTTTAACCCTTGGTATATAGGACAATAACCATCAGATTCGTCTTTCTTTGCCAACTGATTTTGTATCAAATCCTCACCAAAGCAGAACCGTAAATAGAGTTCTGTCTACTGGTTTTTCTCGACCAAGCACAAAATACCTGCATGCGTTGTTCTGACATCATTGTTACTATGTGTAATATTTAGTTGCTTTTTTCGTAAAGAAGTATGAACACCATACGCACCGTAATGGAACACAGCAATTTTTAATCACTTTGATTTGAGAATCGCCGTGAGTTATGCCATATAGTATACCGTGGAACAGTAGACCCAAGACATTCTTTAGAACAATGCTGGAAGTATTAAATGATAGTTATTTAAAAGGCTATAGTGAGTTCTACGATCGATTACAAAAGCTTATCATGTTTGATGTCTATTGAGGGTTCCTTAGTTTTTTTATTTTTATTTTAATAATAAAGTATGATTTGTTAACTTGTTTTGCTTATCAAGTTAAATCTAGTCTAGCCTCATAAGTCATAACCTTTATCGTTGTTTGTTTTTCAGCAATATAGTATTGTTTTTTAACGTTATTTTTATTGATTCAGCTAATTGAGTTTATTAGCCATTACTGTTAAATTCTTATCAAAGGCTTTTGAATGATTTCTCGACGAAATAGAAATATTCAGAAAAAATGAAGGCTTTTTAAAGACTTTACTAACAAGTAAAGTAGCTCAACTGTCTCCTCCTCACCTATTTCGATGATTTTTGGGTATTTTGTAGAGAATCAAAAACTAAAACACGTTTATATTACAATTTAAATTAATTAAATTAATTTAAAAATCTTTACCACAGGTAGGACTCAAACCTACGTAACCTTATTTCGCGTAAGGTTCAATTAATTTAAATTGTAATATGAACTATTGTAAAGACGTCTTTAATAATTTAATGTATGTCATGAGTGATTAACTCAAGAAAATTATTAAAGTAGATAAAACAGGTTTATTTTTTATGAGGGTAAAACCGTTCCCTAACATTAGCGCTCTTGATCCGAGAATTCGTAGTTTTACATGGAAGTACTAAATTTATTTAAATGAAACTAACTCAGAAGTACTCTTTGTATTTAGTCTGTAACATTTTCTCAGAACTCTTTCTCTCATAATCAAATTTTTGCGTGGGTTTAAGAAATCTATGAAAGATCATCTCTTGGCTTGGTTTTAGTTAGTACAAGAAAGCGGAAACAGCTCCATTATAGTATATGAGACTAAGCAATATTTATTCACACTTGTTAACTGGTGTTCTGAACAAATGCCCCCCACAGAATGTCTGTTGATTCTTTGTTCGTACCTACTAGTTTCTTAATGGACGGCCAGTCGAGGACTCCACTACACCTATGGCATTCTGACGTCTGGTTACTACCTCTAGAAAATACAACTTTTGGTCTTTTCTTTTTATCTTTTCTCTCTATATCCATTCTCTATTTTTTTTAACTTACAAACTATCAGCCATCCTTACCACACGACGAAATCTTTTGCAGTGGTACCTTTGTAGATATGTGATGAGAATCATTCTGGCATTCAACGACTAACACGCTTCACCAAGTCGCTGAAAGAAGATTTGAAAAAAAACTCTGCGTCATTCTTCTGTTAGATATCAAACAAGCTTTTGACAAGCTGTAGACTACGATTATAGAATAAATTGCTGTCAATCAATATTCCACTCTTTTTTTATTTAGAACATTCTTCACTTGAATCAACAATACAGAATTTAGGGAACGGAAAACCAACGAGCTGGTGTGCCTCAAGGCTCCATTTTAGGAATCAATCTTCTGAATGCATTTACATGTACGACATACCGGATTCGTCTTCATTGGCAATTTTTGCAAACGATACTACAATTATAAGCAACTTAGTATCTACGACGCAATAGCCAATCTGCTAAATAGTACCACCCTAATATTAATAGTCAATTTGTTGACACAACTTATTATTTAAACTAATAATACATATCGAAACTTTAACTTTTGCTTAGGGAAGATTTCTTGGTTTAATTGGAAAAGCATTGATACGGATTATCATAGATGTGGATTTGAATTTCACGCAAAATCTAAAATTTTCTTAAATCAATTCAATGAATAGCTAAAACACTTGCCTTTCGTCTACTAAATAACCTACCTAAACTAATTTTAGGTGCACATAAGATTAATGACTTGTGTAGGTGTTTATCTAGACAAATAGCTTAATTGGACCCATCGTATTAATCAGAAACTCAAAGCGTGCCATACCAAGTTCCCATTAATTTAGCTGATTATCAACAAGATATTTTTTATGAATTGAATGAATATGTAACACAGGTCTATGTAGCCTATTTAACGATCTTCCTGACATATGCAATGCGCACGCACAGTGTAGGTTAACATCAACAAAATTCATATTACTAATAAACTACAAGTTATGTAAAATAAAGAATTTCGCATAATAACGACAACTTAACAGTATGTATACATCGAGAAGTTATTCAATCTTTAATGGCTGGTTACATTAGAGCAATGACCAAGAAATACTGTACAAGTATTATACCAATAGGGTTAGCCCAGAACACTCTTGGTCAGAAATTTATGTATCAGCAAGCTTCTCCAAAATCTTTATCTGTCTGATTCTAGTGATTAGTTTTGAAAGTTGCTGTCCTATTCGTCTCTCTTTTATTTTGTTTCTCTTTATATTTCTCTAGTATATTATGAATTTACACTTATTGGTGCATCTTTATTTCACTAAAGATCAACTCAACTCCTACTTTTACACTCTCTTGGATCTTTTCATTCCAACTATGAGAATTATTATTACGTCACTAATATCAGCAAATCAAAATCTAAAAGCTAACAGAGCAACACATGCCATGTGACCTCGAGCATTCACAGGTTGTCTAGACTCTAGAATACCAAACAAAAACTCAGCAAAGTCTTGGTATATTAATCCAATTTGCTCTTAGCATAGAGATTTCTGTTGTTTATGATATTCAGATAAGATGGTTGTTTCTTCGACTTGAAACCGCATGAAAATGCGGTGCTCCAGAATTAATTTTTATGTATGCTTTAAGTTTTTACTTTAAATAGATTCAGATACACTAACTTCTACTTACTTGGTTTTTATTTTTTTAAATAAGTATTTAAAGTGATTTTTAGTTTGAAACAATCAGAAAATCGAGTCTGTTGCCTGAAGTGTTCGCAGTTTATAAATTGCTCTTTGGAATAATATTAACTTTGCTTATTCCAAAAAGAGCAGAAACTAGCAAGCTTATGCCTACTTTGCTATTTTTCTGCATGCTTTTTAAACTTTGTCTATATTGTGATTAGTTTATCAATTATCATTATTAAAACGCTTTGTAAATCTTCAAAATATTTGCAAAGACAAATATGCTTTTAGCGTTGATTTGTCTAACTTCTGGCGAACATAAGATTCGGTCAATATATTCTACGTTTAAGAAAATAAATTTGTTGAGAAAGAAGACAGAAAGGAAAAGACGGAAGATTATGAATATAATAACAGTTGTTTAAAGGCATTAATTAGGAAGTATTTTTTAAAAATAAAAAAAGTAGAAAAGTAAGTACCTAATGGTAAAAAATTCCATCTCTCGATAAACCTACCAACAATAAATAATTTTATACATGAATAGAAATAATTTCGAACGAGAATTTTATAATAACGTGGCCATATCAAAACCGATGATTATTTATTGCATACGAAATTGTGTATAGAATGATTTAATTAACTAATTAAGAATCTTATTTACTGTTGATTAAAATAGACATAAACAAATCTATCGCAATATCTGCACCGTTAGCTATACAATTGTGAACTATCAATCATCTTATTTTTTAAGCAAAATTTTAAAAGGTTAAGGAATATTGCATGAGATTTGTTTAGAAATACTCACAAGAAATAATTCAGGAAACGCTTGCTTAATTTAGTTTTTTTTCATACTGAAATTGTAAAAGTGACAAAAACATACTTTTACAGATATGTATTTAAATAAACAATAGAAAATTACAGTGTTATTTTAGAAACAATAGTAGATAAGCAAAGAATATAAAAAATAATAATAAATTTTTCGCAGCTTCCGTGTAAGAATTTAAAGGAAGTTCAACATTGTGCATACTTATATTGTTATTTTTTATAAAATTTCATCATTTTTCTTATAGCAAGTAATGAAAACTACAGCAGGATTGCAACGAAATAATAATTATTGTTAATGTACTAGTTTAAAAATGCATGCACGTTTTAATAAGGGAGTGCTGAATGCCTTGTTTGAAAACGTGTGCAAGTTCAAATAAACAATTTTGTTTTCTTGTGCATGAGCTTTTCTTATACTATTGTTGTCATGTAATTCTTAGCACGTGCAGATCGGCATGATAACTTATATTTACTGCAATTTTAAAAATCACACGAGCGCAAATGTATCTTTGTTAATCACTCTTTTGTTATTTACAGAAGTGTTAGTTTTTTAACTTATTTACAATAACAGTTTAATAACTTATTGTGAAATACAAAGGATATTTTATTTTTATTTAACTTGAAGTATTATTTAAATAATACAATGAGGTTTACTAACATTTACTGTATCATAATAACTTTATTTTAAATATGGCATTAATTAATATAAACATAATCATGCATGAAATGGGAAATAATTCAATTACAAATAATTGTTCAAAGAATATATTAAAATTATTAAGAACAGGCTTCACATAAAATAAATTAAAAGGCAGGAAATCAATAAATGAATATGAGTAAGAACAATCAATGCAAAGAAAAAGAAACGACACTATTAGAAAACTAATGTACAGTCTGGTAAATTAAATGAAAATCTAGAGAATCTAATTTGCATAATAATTACTGTATACATTGCTAAAACAGAATCACTACACTGAAAGGTAAGGCAAAGAAAGCGATTATGTTCTTTACGTTCAGTTGGAACAATATATTTACATAGTCAGTTTCGCTTTGTGTTTGTACGTCAGTTGTGATTTTTCCGTACCACTTGGCCCAAAACCTTCCTAGCGCTCAGAGGAGGACATTCAAACTCCGGGAAGGGTGTATACTTTCCTTGGGTTCCACTTCCCTGAGCGCGGATATATAATGGGTTTGCGGTCTCTGAAACAAACAACTGCCATCCGTTCCCTAAGGGACAGAAGAGTGAGTTTTGATATCAACAATATCATTATGAATCATCATCAGTAGTGTGGTCTGCTTATACGCTAAAACGATTATCTCTCAAAGATTACCACCGGAAAGCCCTTATTAACATGATAGTCAGAATGCAAATATCTTCAGACCAAGTAATGTTCACGAAAATGCAAAGCCTGAACGTGTTTTTTGGACTAGAATCAGCTTTGCCTATATTCACTTGCATGGAAAAAAAATCTTATTGATTACATATACAGGGTGTAAAGGAAATGGCGGAAAAAACTTCAGCACCTTATTCTACGGTAAAAAATAAACAGAAAACTTCTATACTATTTTGCTGTCAAGAGTATCTTGAAGAAGTCATTGGAAGTCGTAAGTTGCTTAGTTGAATCCGCATTCTTAATAAATACAACAGAATATTAATGATTAAACAGAGTTTAAGCGTAAAAAACACTAATTACGTACCGTTTATAGTTTTTTTGTACTGGTGTATTAGTAATCCACCTCTTAAAATGGTAAAGTTCCTTGCAAGAAATGCCTTTTGTCACGTTACTAACAATAGTAACTAAGATACGATGTTGCAAACACAACTTGCGTACTCATTTCTTTAAATGTACCGCGTTGCCAAATTTAAAAAGTTTTAATTGCTAATATTTTGAAAAATAGGCAGTTAAGGCCAAACTGATATAGGAAATTTCTTCTAATATTTGAGCGCAGAATAACGTACTGTAGGTTTTTTCCGCCATTTCTTTTACACCCCGTATTAAACCCTCCAGAAAAAAAGTTCTAATTGAAGTCATATTTAAAAAAGTAGTGATCAGCATTAGAAGTTTGGTTGGAGGCCTGCGGGTCAATCCATTCCAAGTGGTGCAAACCAGGTTGCTCGATCATTTAAAAAAAAATTAATATATTTACTGTTATTTTCCGCAAGTATGAGTAGCCGAAAACACATTATTATTTTATTTTTATACTTAACCGTTTAGAAATGACGACCATTTGTACTCCACGGTGCACGCTAATTTCTGCGTTTGCAGACATCTACGGAAAATTAATTTCCTACAGACTGGTTAGTCATAGACATTTCAAATAAAAACTATTGTTTTCTTTAAACCTTGTTCTATCTTTTCTGTTCCCTTAATCAACGTCCTAAATTGTCGTTTAATATGTGAAAATTGCTCTTGAAATTTGGTGGCACAATTTAAAGAAACTCATTTTTGAAGGGATGTTTTTTATGGAAGGGGTGCAATATCAAAGTTAATTTGTTTTTTGCTGGTACATATTGCAAAACACTTTATGCTGAAAAAGCTCGAATCTTGCTTCCTCTATTTTTTATACAGTTCCAAAGAGTCGCAATTTTCAGATTTGGCCTAACTTTAAGGCTTAATATCTCTGGTGGGGAACCAGATAAAAATTTGATTGGTTTGGATATTATGCACCTCTATAGTGGTGAACTGCAGTAGAAATTTCAACTTTGATATTTGCGTATTGTTACTAAAAACGTTGGCGACGTTTTTACATAACATTTTGAAAATTCGATATCTCCCACAATACGCAAATATCAAAATTGAGATTTCTACAGCAGTTTAGCACCATAGAGGTAAATAATATCCAAAACAATCAAATTTTTATTTGGTTCCCCACCAGAGATATTAAAAACGTTCGCGACGTTTTTAAATAGCATTTTGAAAATTCGATATCTCCCACAATACGCAAATGTCAAAATTGAGATTTCTACAGCAGTTTACCACCATAGAAGTAAATAATATCCAAAACAATTAAACTTTTATCTGGTCCCCCACCAAAGATTATAAGCCTTAAAGTTAGGCAAAATATGAAAATTTCGACTTTTTGGAACTGTGTGAAAACTAAATGAAGCAAGATTCGAGCTTCTTTCTTTTTTAGCATAAGGTGTTTTGCAATATGTACCAGCACAAAACAAAATAACTTTGATATAGCACCCCTTTTATAAAAAAGGGCACGTTTCTTTAAATTGTGTCACCAAATTTCAAGAGCAATTTTCACATACTAAATGACAATTCAGGACTTTAATAAAAAAAAAGATAGATAGAGCACGGTTTATAAAAAACAATAGTTTTTATTTGAAATAAGTATAAAAATAAAATAATATGTGTTTTCGGCTACTTGAGGCAAATAACAGTAAAAATATTATTTTTTTTTAAAATGGTTCAGCAACTATAATTTGTTTTCTGAAGCGTTTGAAATGGATTAACCCCTGCGTGCCTAGCTTCTAACTTTTCCTGAATAACTTAGGATTTAAAAATTACTTGAAACTACATTTTTTATTTTAACACTAGACTAAACGAATTACAATCAAGATGTATCCAGAATGGTTTCAAAACTTTAAAATGGCAGCGCACGGTGGAAAGAGCTTTGTCATAGATCGAGCTTGGCTTCAAGTCAAAATCAAAGTTATAGTTATTTCTGCAGTGGCCTTCAAATCTTGAGAATTAAAACTCATTTTAGTTTAATATTTGGTCATTGGCTTCATAAGGTCTCCTTTAGATTACTTATATGTAAGGGACCGTATCCAGCCTTCAAAAAAGTCCAGGAATACCAGGTTCTTGAAAATTATCAAATACGAACTAGGTTAGGTACAAAAACTCAAACTCCTAACCCGTCTCAGATACTTCCGGTAAATATCAAAGACATCTTCTTAGGTACATGTGCTTATCGCAATCAATGAAACACCCTAATGAAAGAAAAGCTTTAATAACCATAGAATTCTAATAAAACATAACTCAGAATATTGTAACGCTTGCATTACATAAAATATGTAACTAGTCTCCCGCTAGCTTGTTAAGATCATTTAAGAATTTGCGCCTAACCGCGAATCTTCATTTCTTTTGTAAAATATCTCTTAATCCTTGTTTTATATTGAAAACATTTTGAAAAACGACCCCCAAGTTGTTCTTGTAGAAACATGTGTTTTCCCATCTCGCTTCTATTCCCTGTAAATAAAGGACTCAATACCTTTCAAAATTGCATTTGTAGATATATTATTCTTAAGAAATGGATTTATTAGAAGGTTATAAAACCAAGTTGCTATATTATCTTGCAGTAAATTGTCATGTCAAACAATGTAAATTATGGATGTGCAGCTGTATGTGATCCCGAGGTTACTGTTTCTGGTTTTATAACATAAGAACGTACCACCTATCGTTTGAGTGGTTAAATTTCGTCTTGTTATTGTTAAATAACCAACCGCATTTCGATTCCACCCTGTCAACAGGGTAACATACACCCGATTAGAAATAAAAACAAGTTAATTAGTTTTCTGTCTTAGAGGTATGAGCAGCTAACTTCTATTTTCCGCCCAAGAATTTATAAAAACCATAAGTCCACTCACCGCTCTCGAATCTTCCATTAGTGGATTTCGTTTGTCGAGATTAGCCGCGGATTCTGCCCGGGTTAATCTGTGCAGGGGATTCTTTGAAACCCTGAGAGTAAATTGCGTTATGGCTTTTGAACTGTCTACAAATTATGTTACTTCCCTTGGTAAACAAGAAGAAATATTTTATCGTTAGTCTGAAATGAAATTATCGTTACCGGATTATAAATCCCTGTTCTCTGCTGTATCTCGTTTCTTCCCTCTCTTCTCTAGAATTATCTTATCTGGCAGGGTGTGAAGATCAATGTATTTGGATTTTAGAAATTCATCCTTAAACTTTAGACTAATTTAAAGGAGAAGTGGTAGTCAACAATAATTTACAAATTGTCTTACTAAAGTAGTGTATAGGGTAAACGCACCTAATTACGTCCAGCTCCAGCCGTCCACCAACGAATAATTTATTGTTTTATAAATAAATTATGGCACCATAAATAACGGAGATTTTTAGCTTTGTGTTATCTACCATCCTTTGTTCTAAGGATTATGTTACATTCATTCCGGCAAATTAAAGTTATATGTTAATTATTAGCATTTATTTACTGCCAGTACGTGATTGTGTTTACTACGACTGCCATTGAGTGCGTTTTTATTAACGAGAAACGGTTGCATTCTAGGTAAGATTTGCGCATTTTTGTGTACATCTTCGTAAAAATTTTTGTTTGGTAAATTAAAGCAATGGTCCTTCTTAATATTTAATACAAAAAATCCTGGATTTTAATTAAACAAATGTCGAAAATAAGGTAGGCAGAGTACCGGTATTCACAGATCTTGTCACTCGCTCGCCGCCTTCCACTGTCGTGCAGTAGGTATTCCACAATACTGAGATTTTATATTATTGTTGCTCGACTTTTTAATTTAATTTTGTTGATTAGCACCCACATTTATTAATCTTTTCATCATTTATTTGATGGTTATTATTCTTTTCAAAAAAAAAATCTAATATTAGGAAGTCAACATGTCCAAACAACTTAAATGAAAAAGTAACCTTTAAAGAGTATCATGTAAAAAGTAGGAATTAAATTCATTTGTTTATTAATTATTACTTATTTTGTATTTGCATGTATTTTTTAAGATAAATTCTTTTTGTTTCAATAAATCGTTTATGAGCAAATGCAAGAAAGGCATAAAATTGTTAAATTATTTTATGCTTATGGTGAGTAATGAAGATATCGCTAAAAAATATTTAATTTGCTAAACATGTGATCCGAATAAAGCTTTCAAGAACTCGTATGTAATCATTTAAGAAATAGTCATTCCTTACGTTTATACGATGTTTATAGCTTTGTTTTTAAAGGGCGGCTACTAGGACCTCGACGGCGGATTTTTAGTAAATAGGAGCGGATTACGGGGCCAAAGTGTCGGTTTTAATGAATTATTTTTTTTCTTATATAAAACTAAACGTTTAATAACTTTTGACGATTGAGTATGTATATCATTTAAATATGCATAACCATACAGGAAGTTTCATTGATAAATATTATTTCGTTTTAAATTTAAAAGAATTGGAACTTCAAATATTCTTTAGGTGGCAGAGGATTGGTGATTTTACCCTACGTGTGACATAATTCTTCTCTAGATCTCAAGGATGACCTGAAATTCTACAAAATTAAAACGTACAAATAATATGCCAATTTCTTCCAGTTTTATAAAAAAAACAATATTTAAAATGTAAAATAGAAGTTATTAAAGCAAGTTCCTTCAAATATTAAAGGTTTAACTAGACACATCCGGTAACGTTATACAACATTGTAGTAATTTAATACTAGGCAATTTATTAACATGCAAGTTCAATCCTGGTCTACTACATTATATTTTTGTTATGATATTGATATAGCTGTAAATTACATTCATAAACCTAAATCATATCGTAAAATTGTAGGTAATCAAAGTTTTATCGTCCTATGTTTAACAAAATCTATAAAATCAATAAATTCATACCTACATACCTACATAAAACTAGCAGTATGACAGTTGTAACTAATTTTTCGTTATGTGGGGGAAGTTCAAATAAATAACGTTTTAGAACAACTGCTTAAAAAATAGGTAGAACTAACTCATGGTCATGGTCAAGTCATTTCCGTTTTAAATTAAATCTTACAAGGAGGTAATTTCCTTGTTTCAGTTGACTTATTTTAAAATGGTTAATATTCAGAATAAATGCAAAATTATATATGTACAACAATGAAAGGTATAATTTTAGAAATCCAAATTAAAACTGTTATTGCTTACAAATTTTCAATATGCCATAGTTTTAAAAGTATTGTTTATTTAAGGTCAATAAATTCCATAATTTTAGAATACCCAAGGCAATAACTAAAATTTATATGTTGAAACCGGTAACAAACCCCGTTATGAATATAATCTTTAAGTAATAAACAGTTTTGATAGAAAATATTTACCGTGACAGTTTTAAATTGCATATATTATAATAAACATATCAACTAGGATATAATAAAAGCAACAAGTTTATAAGCCAGCGGCATATTTATTGATAAAAATAGAAAATTGCTTCTGGTATCGTTTTCCTTGATTTGTAAATGTAGGTCAATATCGCACGCAACAAGTTCATCATCATCATCATCTTTTAACAATTACTCTATGAAAAGTAGAATCGACGACACACTTAACCACCAAAACATCATTGTTTGTCCTTTTTGCAAACTTTCAAACTTCTGCTGCGTAACATAAACACTTTTTAAACTTATTTTAACAGTTTTTACTTTCTTGCATGTCGAAATATAAAAGAATTAGATACATCCAGCATTAGTTTTAAAGTTTTTAGTGGAAATATGGAATTTAAAATTTTGATATTTAATAGAGCAATAAATTCTGAGAAACGTTGATGTGAAATTACAAAAGATTAAGGTGTTAAGCATAGCTTTTTGCACAACATTTATTAGAACACTTTCATTCTTTTTTAGGATTATTTATGTACATAGAAGTATTATGCGATTGGTTTACAATTAGCCAGTTAGTAAATGAAGACAGGCAGATTATTATATTATTACAATCTACGCATCCAAGCGATGAAGTCACTTAAGTCATTCTGTATTCAGAAATTGTTTTTCCCTTTTCCAAAAAAGTATTCTCAAGTTTATTTTTGTTGGAAACTGTAATATAGCCAGCAATATGGGTCGCATCAATGGTTTCTATAGTAGAACGTAAAATCTAAAGAGAAAATAAGGCAGTAATTTTTCTAAGAAGCCTAGAAAGTGTTATAGAACGAAAATTCAAAACCCAAAATCACCATAATCTCAGGGCAAAAAATTTTTCGAAGTGGTTTGCTACTTCAACAATGTATGACCTTTACCTGGAAGCAACATCAGGACGAAGATGTAAACACTAACATACCCGAACCTCTACCAAAAGAATTTTCTCTCAATTCAAACGACGAGGACACGAACCACCGTTAGATTCTCTGCAGCCTTTGACGTTTAATGATGATCCATCTGCATGCGATATGTCATCTGTACCACGTATTCTAACTAAACGATTTGGACCAGGATCAAGATTTTAGCAATGCGATCTTTTCAAGGACAATGTTCAAGTAACTTCGTTTAAAATTCATCATGATTAGTTTTAACCGTTGTAACGTGGCCTTGCGTTACCAATTAAAATTAAAACAAACTAGGACCCTTATGTCCTAGGCCGGCTGAACCAGGGGTGGCCTTGAGCGTGGATAATTCGAGGGTGATAACACAATAAAACACAACAAATAATTTAGCGTACCAATATATTAACTCAAATAGTTATAATTATAAAGAAAACACAAAAAGGTGGGCGCTTTTTCTCAAAACCTTATAAAACTTTAACCTTGACACAAATTTGTTACATCTAGATTATTTCGTAATATTAAATTTGATAAATTTTACATGATTAAAAAAAATTATAAAATGATTTTTAAACAAAGTACAGTTTTCTGTCTTTGATTTTATTTTTACTAAACAACTCCAACAAAAAAAACTCCTGGGAATTTTTATAAGAATTTAAAATACAGGTTAAGTAAATTTTTATAGCAAATATTTTATCAAGCCTGTCCATAGCTTATCGACTCTACGTACAAAACCAAGGTAGAAGATTTAACAAATTTTTCAATATAAAAAATTGATGAACTATGATAAATATATTGAAAGTCAATTATAATCTTTATCAGACAAAGCCTGGATAAAAGATATTTAATGTTTTTTGTAACTAAGAAACATTTTGAGCACAAAAATCTTTAAGTTTGAAAAAATGTTTAATAGAGCCACGACAAAAAAACTTAACTCAGTTCGGATACATAAATTGAAAAAATATGTTTTATACTGCTTATCACATAATTTCAACTTCATGTTGTCTCCGGCCGGAATTCACACAAACAAATTTATTCAATTCAGTTCCGAGATTGAGTAAAACAATTTAATCAAAAACCAATTTCTCCAAATGTGTACTCAAACATTAACATAAAAAGTTAAGACCTGTAGTTACATTTGTTACGAGGGATAAGCCAGAGTTATATCTTTTTAATTCTTTTTTTTTAATTACAAAGTTACAAAAATTCCTAGATGGACTTTAAGGCAAAAACAATCTTTTCTTCGAATTTTTTAAATGATTAATTGTTAAACAGGGAACTATTTATGGTGAAAGTACGATATTTGAAGGTGGGAGAGGGCGCTAATTCCTTCCCAGGACCCATAAAAAAGCGTACATTCCAAATCCGGAAGAGCTGCTGTATCGGAACGACTAGTTGACCAATTTAAGCCTCCAGAAATGACGACGACTGCAGGATGATATTCCGGGATAAAAAAAAACTGTAGACCAAGAACATTGATCAGCAATGATGGAAACAGGGATGCAACAAAATTAGGAAACTTACCCCTAATTAGGGTTTATTCGCACTCACTCGAAATTAAATTCAAAAGAAAAAACTCAACGCGCATCACAAGCGCTGGTCATTTCGCGTCTGTCGCAAGTCGATCCCTTTGTTCCCCACGAGTCAAATCAGCCGGTTTATGGGATAAACTCAGGAAGAAAATTAAATTTCTAGACAAAGATAAATCCTATCTAGGGCTTCAATTAAAGAAATCAGATTAGAAGAAGTAATGAGAAACTTAATAAAAAACCCGCAGAAAACCGTGACATAACCCTCACGCGGATAAAAAATCAGCATCCATATCCGGAAGAACATCTAATCACAACCTTCTAATCTAGAAATTCTAAAATATAACACCCCTAACGGGAAAGCTATAATAAAACATTTAAATTTCCACCGCGAAGAATTAAATGCAATATTTGAACTAATTATACCCAGCGTTTCACTATCACAATTAAATTAATCAACAAGAAAAATTTTTAACTCGAGCTGAAATAGGGAACGGAAATTAATGGGAAATTTAGCACCCGCAACTCAAAGTTAAAAAAACCTACAATGACGTAACAGGAACGGATAAAGTGACTGTTACACCGTATTTATGTAGAATGGCGACTATACGTAGACTCCTCAGAATTAAAGCTCAAAGCAGCAAAGCTGCATAACGGAAACCAATTTCCATCCATTCCGATTAGACGCGCTACCTACATGAAAGAAACCTATGACGACCAAAAAACAGGCTTTTGACAGTTTTTAATACAGCAAGTATGACTGGGATCTCTGGTGACTTGAAGGTATTATCTATGGTGATGTCTACAGCTGTATATTGGACAGCTCAACAAAGGTTCTTGCACTATATGAAGAGGGACTGGTCTTAGATAAGAACTTTGAAGGTAGAATGATTTGGAATGGATCAGCTTTCAAGTACTTAGCTGACAGATTGTCTAGAATCAGCAAACAAAAATTAAAGAAAAACTCTTGCAGGTTCTTAGATACGCTAGAAGTTCAGAGACAAGATGTCGGACAAGCTGCTTCGGGGTAGCAAGAGAAAAAACTTGAAAGACGTTCCACCTGGTGTCAACTAGCTTTCTTGGAAATATCAGGACAGAAAAATGCAGGGAACTGGTTGAGAACATGTTTTTGTTGTCACAAACTTAGCTGAAATATATTTTTTCCCTACTTCCAAAATTTCTTTCCGGAAATTATGAAATGGTTAGTGATGAGCACGGTAAACGTCTTTACTAGGAAATTGCAACGATTGAGAAACAATACCAGGTAAAATGGTCCACTTCCATGTTAACCGCCTATTGCTGGACGCTCACCAGAGATGATTCTGATCCTTATCCTTACTTTTTTTT
>VTPC01002267.1:5189-49108 GCA_011009095.1 Ignelater luminosus
TTTTTTTTTATATAAATATTTATTAATAAAATTTTAAAATAAATGTTTTGTATAAAATATGACACATAAATAATGGCACTATAGGAAGAAAGGATATTTGAAAGGAAGATTGGAAATATTAATATGAAAACACTATTCATAATATATACAAGGCGATGCACTTGTGATGACGAACCTTAATAATATTGGATGCAACCCAATTTACATATTTCCAAAGTGACTAAAAAATTGGATAATGAAAATTAAGACTCTAGTTATAGATACCTGAGAAATTCCACTTTGTCTTTTTCTTCTATCAGTTTTTATGTTTAACGTTTCGCGTTTGCAAAAAAAATAATTTCAGTGCATTCAAAATTAGTCTTAAATTAGAAAATGTACACAAATGAAACAACAAATGATTTTTTTACCATTTTGTAATTTACCATAAATCTAAAAAATGCGGATTTAGTGTCACGTTTGTATCGTTAGCGCTACACCGAAAGAAAAGCACCAACAGACAAGATCTTTAAACACCTAAAAATGACTTTAAGAGAGAATTGGCCTCCAAATAAGAAACCAAGAAGAAGAATTGCTACCGGAGAGGAAAATGAAGTTTTGGCCATAGAGGCTGCGGAAACAAATTCCCATAAAATCAAAGAGCAATAACTAGAATAACTAGAATCGGTTAACCAAATACTAAAAGAAAATAGGTTTCATTCCAACCATGTCACCTTAGTGTAAGACTTGAAGGAAGGTATTTACCCTAAAAGAAGGATTTTCCAAAACAAAATAAATTTAAACAATAATTTTTTTAGACTGTGTAATGTTCAGCGACGAAGCAACATTTTTCAATATTGGTAATGTAAATCAACATAATTGAAATGTTTGGTGTAGCATTCTTGGTAATCGTATTATCAGTTCCTATTTTTTCCCTAGAACTCTATAAATGGAGAAATGTTTATAAACTTTCTAAGAACTAATTTACTAGAACTACTTGACGATGTACCGTTAAATATTTGCCAGGAGCTTTCAGTTAGATCATGCTCTATCCCATCACCACAAACATGTTCAAGATTATCTAAACACCGTATTTAGAGATGAATGGATTGGGAGAGATTCGACTACACCTTGGCCTCCTAAGAGTCCCGACTTGACCCTTCTAGACTATTTTTTATGGAGTAAAGTAAACAAGATTGTTGACGCCTGCAGGTCGATTACTCCAGAGAGTTGAGAAAGAGTTAAAGGTTTCACGTATAATTGCTTATGTACAAAACAATGAACAACATTTTGAACAATCTCTTTAATTTATCTTCTTGAATTTTGTTATTCTCGATTTGTTACCCGTAAATTGCTTTCTCTTAATTTGTTTTTATTTGTTTTTTTGGACAAATAACTTTTCTTTCTTTCTAATTTAGCAATCATTCATTAGACTGACAAATCCTAACCTCAAAATTATCTTATGACAAAATAAAAAAAACAAAGTATTACGTTTCATGATGTTTCTAAAATAAAAATAGAGTTGAAGCGATGCGACTCTTGGAAATGTATAAAAGGTTGCATCTCAAATTCTATTAGAGTCATCATCATTAGTGTATATTTATCTTACTGTTTTGTATGTTTTGCAGGCAGTCTAATTAATCTGATTAAGGTAGACAAAATAACAAATTCAACAGACTCGTATTCTTTAAATATTTTCGGTAATTTAATTCTTTATATACTATATATACTAACAAGGGAAAGGAACCACTTATAAAATGCCATAAACGATACGTTATACATATAAATTTAATTGATCATAATTTTATCTAAAGCTCAAGTTGTAAAAATAAAAATTAGAAGAAATCTTTAAACTTTAAACAAAATTGTGATGAAAATATCTATATTTTTTTATATTTTCCTTAAAATTATAAAACTCTTTTCATAAATTTTAAATAAAAAAAGCTGTTATAAGGATTCTCATAACACTGGTCAACAGTCACTTTGCTGCCCTTGATATAAGGGTGGTTCTAGGATGATTTTATGTTAACAGTTATAAAACCACGATTGGTTTTGTAAAATTGGCTCTAGTTTTTTAAATAATCAATATTTTTTGTGTATCCACTTTGCTGATCAAGTAAGAAGTTGACCATTTTTAAATCAATACAAATCGATCATTGATGTTCGTGTAATTAATTTTTTGCAAAACCAATCTAATATTCTCTTATTCTTCTTTTAGTTTGGTTGAATAAGCAACTGGGATGGATGCATATCGGTTTCCATTGTGCAATGAAACACATTTTAAACTTCTTTTGCAGCTATCAGTAAAGAGTCGCCAATCAGTAGATTTACATTCAGATAAACCCATGTCTAGAAGTAACTTAGCGATGTTGTTACAATAGACAAGCTCTTCATCGTCAGTGAAATATGGTAAAATCTCTTTTTCCCTTGTTTTATATGCTGTAATCATTACTTCTGGTCGCAATAAATTCGTTTCGTTTAGTCTGGACGCTAATAGTTCTGATGTCTGTTTTGATAAATTTAGATCTCGTATCAAATCGCTAAGTTCATTTTGAGAAAAGAAATGTGGCGCTGACGTTTCTCCTGCATATTTACTTTCACTTGTACCTACAGATTGTATTGAACACTGTGAGCCTGGTAACACCATTTCTTCTGACGGTGTACGCTCTGGTTGTGAGCCGTAAATAGGTCGAAACAGTTCTTCGATGTGTAACACAGGACATTGTATGGACTTTATATTAGGATATTCCCATGTTTTATGCCGATTACAGCCTTTAACGTTTACTACACAAAAGTAGCAATCATCGATATGATTCGTGGGCTCCTTCCAGATAATAAGGATACCGAAGTCTAACCCTGAGCGTTTCCCTTTCTTCCATAAGCGCAAAAGACTCAATACAAGAATTGCAAACCTTATGAGGAACTCATGACTTACCTTGTTTTTTGTACACCAAAATAAACAGCATAAACCTCCTTTACAAAGTCTGTGATACTTTGTCTCTGTTTTGCTGTTGTATACACACCCCAAATGTAGCAAAATATATCAGTATGATATTTACATCTTCCTCTTGATGAACTATTTCTATGAAACATTTTTTAGTGTTGCTAATCAAACGATTATCGTATGAATAAGAAATACTTATTATTCGTCCGATAATTTTTTAAATTAAAAAATAAAGGCACAACTATGTAAAAAATTAGTTAATTAAAAAAAATATATTCAATTTAAAATTAATTTAAGTGTGTAAAAATTTTGTAAATCTTCCTATATAACTCTACGTGGCAAAGCTTATTAAGTTATAAGTTTATTAATAACGACAACAACAACAACAACAACAACAACAACAAAAACAAATAATAATAATAATACAAACTCATATGGATGACAATATAATAAAACATAAAATTAATGTACAATATTTTCTTAGAGTTAAAAATATCGACTAGTCATTAGCACCTTTACAATATTTACAGATCAATAATTTGCTCTTTGGCATTTTTTCAAACCATCACACTTAAGGTGAAACCGTTCTAAACAATAGTAACATCCTATGCTAATTTCTTGTTTTCCTTTTTTATCATTTACTTCATTATCATCAACTGTTTTGTCTAAATTCAAGTTACATTTTCTACATTCCCATTCATCTAACTTTTTTTTCTCTATCATTCTTTTTCAATTTGTTCCATGCTTCGTATTTAAAATAAGATTTTACCAATTCTATGTTAATGCTATTATTATCAGTGATAGCAAAAGTTATGTTTTCTTTATTTATTGTGAGATCTCTTTCTTCTATTAATATTTCTGTACTAATCACTTTATCAATATCTATATCTTGTACTATCCATTTTAACATTATTTTCCTTTTTTCTTCTACAGATTTTTCAGTAATTTAATTATTTTCTTCATTATTATTATTATAAAAAATATTTTAATTCATTTAATAATTCATTTACCCATTGCACTTTTAAATACTGATATTCAATTTTCATTTAAATAATGACAGCTGTCAACATTTCTAAAATTGTTTATTTTAAATAACATTCAATCGTATTAATAGACAATCTACCAATCAGATTAAAAAAATAATATTTTATTTTGTTATTAAATAACCTAAAACTCATAAAAATAATTTTTAATACTTTTTTAATTAACTGATTTTTTACATAAATGTGTCATTTTTAATTTTAAAAATTGTCGGACGAATAATTATTTTTTATTTATACGATTATCGTATGGATAATTATTTCTTATTCATACGATAATCGTTTGAATAGACACTTCGATAATTTTTATTATAAGAATCAATAAAATAAAATATAAACAAAATTTTGATCATAACTTGCCAAAAAGCACATTAAGTGTCTTTCAATATTAATGAAAAACTAAATACTTTAGCTGTCACATAAGGTTAGAGACGTCAGGAGAATGAACGTCACATGAGCTGCCACGTGATGTATGGATGCGCGAAATAAATGCGCATTAAGCGCGTTTTACACGTGAGCAGCGTTAAAATGTTAAATATTGTTTAGACTTGCAGACATATCCATAACACAAAAACTGGAACCAATCTGATACTTTCATGACTTTATTTGTAAACTGTGTGTTCTTAATCGTAGAAATTCGCAGAAATAGCAAGGGCAACAAAACTTTTTTTTATTTTGTTAAGCTGTGTAATCATTATACAAATTTTTCATACCTATTGTGACAGCCAATAGATATAAATAAATGCAAAATTATCTTAAAACAACTTATTAATAAAGATAAAAAATAAAAAAATAGTAAAGATAAATAAAACTATAATGCAAAATAATCATAAATGCAAAAGAAGAAAAAGTAGTTTCACACCTAACTGTCTGCCATTCTGACGAGTTGTAGTCGAGGCTAACGATTAAAACACAAAACAAGACAAAACTCAGAGATTACTGTGCTATAGATCAAATAACAAATTGCAGTACTATGCATCAGTGTCTTCAGGTTTCTGATAGTTCAATTATTGGGTTGTGATATCCAATGTTCCAAATTACCAGAATTCCCGAAGCTCCTGAACTTTTCCTATAAGCAAGCATTAATTAAATATGATTAAAAATGTGTGAGATTTAAACCTATTTTAAAACTTCAGATGATGTCAAGTTAAGACACTCCAAAGATGGGTAACCAGACTCCCGAGAGTCAATTGGCCCACGCAATACCGCATAACACACATTGACAGACAAATGCCAAAGTCCATTATCGTCGGCTTTATGTGAAATCCGCGTATATTAAAAATCCGGAACTTCACAGCAGAGGCAAAAAACTGAATTCTAGCATGTAACCTGTAAATTAAAAGAGTTTAACAAAGTTCTTTTTTAACGCAATCCATTGGTGAATTCTTCATACCTATAAAAGAGATTCTAATCAAAATAACAAGGTAATTTTCATAGAGGCCGGCAAAATAGATTCCAATTGGCTAACAAAACGAGCGAAGTCTGAAGCCTTTTTTAAAGAATAAATTCAAATAACTATTACCACTATTAATTTTATAAATTTCAATTTTACCTTACAAATTCAAAAAGGAAATCACACAAAAATCAAGCAAAACGAATAGGAGTGCAGAACACAATGGGCAATGGACGTTCTGTCGCAACACAAAGATGGATCACTAATAATAAATGACGTGATAAGTCGAATTTTAAGGGCCCTTTTCTCTTTTTTTCAGCGTTATATATCTCAACTCTAAAGTACATTCAGAACATCCAGAAGACATTTTCCTACAACTTTTCTTAATAAAATTTTTTGTTATTTTGACAAACATCAACGACGCAGCTAATAGTTAAAGCGTCTGCATGCAACTTTGAAGATCGATAACTCCCTAACCAAGACGAATCAACCATAGGTTTCCTTAGAAAAAGTACTTGTCTTGTCATCAAGAATCATTATTTCGGTAACATTCCCTAACATTCTGCATTTAAGAAAATGATTTCAGGTTCCTTTAAAACAAATACTTGTCTAGGGATCAAGAATCCACCCTCTTATTTTTGGTAGAGTTCTCTAACACCTTGCATTTACGGGTTTTGTTAATTTTTGCATACCCTGTATATGATGAAGCAATTTTGCGGGTACAGTTTGTCATTTGGGTGGAAGAAAAACTTTTTTGAGTGTCATTTTGTGGAAAAATCAATAATTAACAAAATTTTCCATTTCTCAAGCAATTTTTTACAAACGCTGTATATCATGTAAGCAAAGTAAGATGTTTTTATATTCATAACTAGAGACCGGATTTCTAGGAAAGTACCTAATTTTAGATTTTTTAGGCAAGCGAAGGAAAATTCGTTTTAGGATAATCTACGCACTTTTCACTTGAAAAAAAATTTTTTTTTAAGTGCTTAAGTGCCTTTTTGTCTATATTTTTGAAATAAATGCCTACAATCTTTAATATCTGCCTATAAATGCCTATTTTGCCTAAACTGGTGCCTATCTTGCCTAAATGGGTGCCTATTTATCCTAAATGAATGCCTAGTTTGCTTAAATGGGTGCCTAGTTTACCTAAATGAGTGCATATTTTACTTGTATGAGTTTTTAATATCAATATTTTACTTTAAGAATTTTTAAAATAGAATGTCGGTATTGTTACCTTTATTGATTAAGATCCGTTAGTTATTTGTAGAAATTTGCTTTCAACTTCTTTTAAAGAAACCTTTTATAATCCATTTCAGATGTCCAGGCAGTAATAAATAGTAATTTCTGCAAATAGTTTAAAAATATTACAATAAAACTACCCATTAAAAGTTAGAGGTAGTAAAGAAAGTGTGCCCTTAACAAAAGATAATCCGCTTAAGATGTTTATGTTAATAGGCGTTTAAACAAGTTAGACTTCTAATATATGCGTCAAATTTAAAGAAGCAGATTAACCTTAAATGTTATTTACGTAAGTGTATCTTCGTTATAAAACTAAAAAAAGTTAAGTATCTGTATTTCGGAAGGGGCGCATTTTAGGACACTATTGTTTATATGGAATTTTTTCCTTATATTTATCCCATTAATTATATATTAAAACTTTTTACCATCATTAGGAAACACCCTGTATAAATGTCCTTATAATGTAGTACTTCCAATAATAAAATCTATTTCTAATATTGTAATTTGTTTTTAGATGTATTATTTAACATGTTTTAAGTTTTTTTATCAATTTTCCGTTTTGTCACATCAATATTATTTTACATAGCTATAATACTTGGAATATCTAGTTCTTCAACAAGATAATTTTAGTTCACAAAAATTAATTATAGAAACATGTAAAGGTTAAGCAGTAAAGCTGAAAATCTTGAATGATTTTTCCCAAGCATTATTAAATCGCATAAAATTCTTATTTGGTCACCTAAAGCGCCTATTTGGTTGCCTAAAATGCCTATTTGACCGTCTATATTGCCTATCTTGATGCCTACTTTAAAGGTTTTTAGTGCCTATTTGCTTGCCTATTTTGATTATTCTTAGTGCCTAAAAATCCGGTCTCTATTCATAACCAATTTGGCGTAAATATTTTTTAAAAATTTGTTATAATAATTAGGCAACAAGGTTGAGAAACATTGGCATGAATACATAGATGATAGGAATTTCGAATTTTGGAGTCAAGAAATAAAACTTCAATATGTTGCTCATATTTATTAATCAACAAATGTACCTATTAGTTAGATCCTGATGTTACAATCAGTCTCACACGAAATGCTTGATTTTGTGGCTTTTATACGGATTAAAATTTTACAGTTTTTAAAAGTCAGTAGGTATTATACTACTGTTAATTAAGATATTTTTGTATCCGACCTCATATCTGCAAACTAAAATGTAGTACCTAATATAAAAGACAAAATTCTAAAGGTATTTCTTGCGGTAATACCACCCGCATAAGATTTCGTAAGATTTGTTTACCGCAGAGCTGTGAAATGTAAACAAGAAAAATAGATTCAACAATATATCTTATTTAATATTGATGTCGCAAACACAATAAAACAATATACCTACAACAACGAAGTGCTATCGCATCGACCATAAAATAATTTTGATGTAGTGTTGAAAGCTGTAATACGTTTAAATGGTACCAAAATTTCCAAATCTTTGTTGTTGATACTTACTCATTAGTATAATACCTACAGACTGCAGGGTCGGAGTGGCTCAGGGGGCTAGGAGTTTAGAAACTCCGACGCCAAACTAGTCTGGTTTACAAATACTTGAATTCTAGGTGTCTATGAGAAACGCTAAATAAAGACATTAAAGATTTATAAAATGTACAATTAATAAAAATACCTGTAGCATAATAACATGAAAAGTGAGCAATAAAAACTCAATTAAGACGGTATGTAATACTAAGCTTGAAAAATATCAAGGTTATTGTAAACATGAAGATTATTTTGGAACAATAAGAAAAGAGATTAAAAAGTAATAAAAACTCCAGTCAGTTCTAAGCCAGCTTCCAGCCCAAAGATCTATATAAACATGAAAATGGCAAAATTTATCTCTCAGCTTTATTTAATAACTATTGCCCTACAAAAATTTAATATTTTCAAAGATTATCCATTGAAGCGGAATTATATACTAGAATTGTAGCTAATACTAACTATTTAGAATTCTTTATTAGAAAAGAAACCACTATCACTACTAAAACGGAAGATTAAAAGTGGTTTTTCATGATCCTTCACTTTAAGCATTTAAATTCATCTCATTTGTTTTAGTAAATTGAACCGGTCGAAATAAATGTACTGGAGTCTTTTGCTATTTATTCTAAAGTAAATTTGGCGGTGAGTTAGAGGTCAAAGTGCAAATTCATCAAAAGTAGTAGCTACGGTTCGAAGGAGACTGCAACGTTTACCCTGGGGGTTTGCGTGTATCCTGCGTGTTATAGAAGACAGAAGACATATACCGGGATAAATCGCCCTGAAACAGGAATCTCTGGAAATTCTCGTCTTACGTGCACTATGCGTTATATTCTCCAAGAAATTCTAAGAAAGAAAATATTTTTAAAATATTGACTCTTAATTTATTAAGCAAAACAGCAATAATATGTAGTAATAATTTGTCTAGGAAAGTTGTTTTTCTTTTATGTCTCGATGTTATTAATACTTTTACGAAAAATATAAAATATATTGCAAGATAAGATTAGGCAAGAAGTTATCTTGGGGAAAAAGAAAGTGTTTTCTTTAGGTGTATTTTTAGTACACGTACAGAACTTCGACCTAACACTCACATACTACATAAATTAAATCATGTTTACCCCCAAAGGAGAACTAACCATATAAATCGGAAACGAACAGCCAAGTTTCAATAAATAGGAAATTTTGTTAAGAAAACATAACTCGATGGATTTACGAAAATGTCAGTTTTTGTAAGAAAAAAAATTTCTATTTATTTTTTACTATTGAGTATTCGATGCACGTAAACATTGCTTTCATTTTTCTATGTAGGTATTTGTATTTTGATAACATGGGCTATAATAACTATAGGTTTTCTATTAATAATTCTAAGAAACAACGAATTATCTATGAGTATGCCAACGGCCAGTGCTCGGAGGATAGTAGCGTACCAGCGTATAGATATTGACAAGTAGACGAACTCTTGCAAAATGCGGGAAATTAGCTCGGAAACAAACACGCGAGCTGGCTGGTAGTACGCGTTTCTATAATAGATGTCACGACGGTCAAACGCAGCGCGAGGTTACCGGCATATAGTAATTGAGGTTAAACCAGTGTCGTACACGTTTTCTGTGCACGTTTTCATAGTTTTATATATTTATTTAGCGCTGGTGAATTTTTACAAATATGTCTTTGAGGAGCATTTGTATGGTGAAAGGGTGCCGTGCAAATAACGAAACATTTAATGTACATTTTTTTAAATTTCCCAAGAATAAACACAAAGGTAAGGAACAAAAGTTTTGTTACTTCCGATTAACTATAATGATGTATTGATATAATAAATATTGTAGATATGAAGAATGGGCATGTTTTAGTGGAGTCTATGATGTGTACCAAAATAACTTAGATGTGTTGCAGCAAAGTTCATATTATAAGATCTGCTCAGCACATTTTGAAGACCATCTCATTAAAGGTAGAAATAAGAAATGTCTTACTGCAAATGCAATATCAACAATAATAACCCAGCAAGCAGCAGAACAAGATACAGGTTAGGTGCTTCGAATAAGCTTTTAATAAATATCGTAGTAGTATTTACTAATTCAACTCATCTAACGATGACTGTTAAGTAATTCATTATTTATGCTTTTGAAATAATCACAAATATATATTTATATCATTACTAAAATTCATTAAATTGCAACAGGAATATTTGTAGTATCCCTATTTAAGAATTTGTTTAATACTTTAATTTTCTATTTTATTATAGAGATAAACGATATTTCAAATGATATAATTTAAATGAAACAAATTTAAAGCTATTTCTAAATTTAATAAACAAACAAGTTTAAAGTAAGATTATAATGTTTGCTTGTATATTTACTGTTAATGTTTTCGTACATATTTCATGTTTAACAGATTCTGATGTGCATATACAAGTACCACCTACAACAGAACCTCTTGATCTTGTCGTAGTACCTAACATGTCTCCACCACTATCTCAGCATATTCAAACCTCAAGTCATTGAGTGAGAGGACACCGAGAAAAAAAGCATTGCGGCTTAAGATTCGTTTATTACAACAACAAGTTTAGTCATTGAGAAAACAGCTGCAGATTGTTAATCAACCACTGCAAGGCTATTTTCAACAATAGCGCTATTGTTATGATTTTGATTTTTAAATTGAACTTTCACAGAAAACCAATCTGTTAAAACAAAATAGAATCTAAATTAGTTCCAACGGCTCTAACAAAGTATCAGAAATTCATATATAATGTGGTTTGTGGGAAAGTAAGCCATTTCGAATCATAACAAATTAATTATGTCAATGGATATAAAAACTACAAATTGAAATTCAGCATAAGTCAGTCCTGGATTATTTAGTAATTAGTTTAGAAACATAAAATATTTTCAACCTGTACAATAAGTTAATTATTATAGTTAGCAGTTGTATTATATTGCATGTAATTTTGACTTATTTTATTTAAATTTTATAAAACAAGAGAAATAATATTAATGTAATTGTCGATAAAACAATAATAGTTGTACATAATACATGTATAAATAAATATATGAAAACAACCAATTTATTTTTTTGATTTATTTAAATGTAACCATTGAAGATAGATATTTGTGTACAAGAACAATAATGTATCTAAAATGTATTGTGATAAATTTGATTTCTTTGGATATTTGTACATCATTTACATCCTCATCTTTAATTTAACACAATGCCATTATAAATTTGGTAAAATGAAATTTAATGGTAGCCTTTCTAGTAATTCATAATGTCTATAAATAAATCTACGCACGCCACTGATACAAGCGCAGCGCCACCAATTTGAAATATCAGTACTACCAGCCAGCTTTTAGTTCAAGGTCGCCGGCCGGCGTTTAAAACGAACAAAAGATTTTTGAAGAGTTGTTCTACTTGTCAATATCTATACGCTGATAGTACCTGTCATTATTTGCAGGAGTATCAAAAACTGTTACTAGAAAACATTTTACAAGATGATTGTCCGTACTTCCTAAAATTATTCTCGGTTACACAGGGTGTCCCATAAAAGCGTGACATATAAAGCTTAAGTTTTCCTAAATGTAACACCCTGCATATTTCATTGTTTTCTTATTCCTTGTCCAGTGCTGATTACAGTGATATATCTTAATGGAGTCCTAAGCCAAATATAACGAGTCACCCTGGCATAATTGATAAACATTTGATTGCAAAAGCCTTATAGTAATAAACTTCGATCTTTAATCTTTAGGAATCATTATTAAAATTTTAACTATTACTTTCTTTTAAATGGGATACCCTGTATATTTTATTATTTTCTTATTCCACATTGATTTCTGAATGCAATATTATGCATTATGTGGGTCTATACCCAAACAGTTTCGAAATTATTCAGTTACTTGTGTAAAATGCTCTCAGATTTCTCAACTGGCCCTGGTATAATTAAAGAGTTTCGTAAATTCATATCTGTAATAAAGTAAAAAAATCTAAATGTCTCGCATTTTAAAAATGCTTTTTAAAATTCTAGCTATAATCCTTTATTCTACAGGGCAAATTCTAATTTTCCTTTTTGGTTTTTCGGTTACCCTGTATAAACAAGGCAAATTGTTGAAAAGCTGATTGAGAATGTGACTGCATTTTATAACAAATAATTGAATAACGCTAAGGCCGACAAGAGTAAACCCTATAAAGCTATGATAATATGATCAGCATTTACATATACAGGGTTTTCCAATTATAGGAAAAAAAAAGCTTAGAGCTAACATCTTAGTAAACATTTCTAAAAACAAAATATTTAGTTTTACTTTGCTACGGTAATTGAAACCTATTAGATTTTGAGTCAATAGGATAGGATAAGATCGTCTTGAAGCTATTAATTAATAACCAACTCAAATAAACCTACAATTATAAGTAATTCGGAATTTGAAGTTTGCCTAATGTAAACTCTAAATATATGGCTCAATTCAATAAATAAAAGTAAACAAATTACTTTTACAAATTAAATCACGAGAATAATGTCTTACAACTGTATTAAGGTCAGTAATAATATTGACTATCTAAGGTTAATCTAAGGTAAGTTGAACGAAACGCCAAACATAATTAAATTAAGAATATGCTAAGTATTTCTTTTTTAGGTTTTTAACTATTTGGGTTAAAGTTATTCATCTGCCCTGTTTCAAGGAATATGGTGAAGACATTTTTTCAATATTCATCCAGGTCCTAAAAATTATCATCAGAATTTTATCTTTCCGATAAATATAGGTATCCAATTTTGCAGACATACGAACTTTCAATTGTCAACCAAGTTTAAGATCAAAACAAATCCAACGGAATAATAAAGAAACCGAGAAAAGAAAAACATATCAGCGTGGAAAGCAGTTCAAGAATTACGTTTACTAAAGGAACTGCTTACCATTAGGAAAAGGAAAACCCAGATAGTAGGCTGATCGAATCGTAAAGCTTCTGAATATTCTTAATCCCAGTTAAATAATGCAAAATCAAATGGATACTAGTTAACTAATCTAAATCTCACTTTGTATTACGGCGAATCCAGAAAACTTCTAAAGAACAAGACCAATATTTCCACTAACTAGCCAGAAATATCGTGAGAGCAACAAAAAACCAAGTTAAAGATACCCATGGATTCTGAATTCTTGTCTTTGATAGTTTCATATTAATAAAAAGTAAAACAACAGCTATTCAAATAACACAAGCAACGCTTAAATTATACTTAGGTTATTTGTTAAGTGATTACAGTAAAATTCATCGTAGGTAATTATAATAATTTACAAAACTTTGTGAATTTAAAAATTTTAACAGAGGAACATAAACTTTTTATATTAGAATCTTATTTTCGTAATGGTATTAAGAATAAAAATAGTGAATAGTAATTCTGATTAGTTAAAATGATAATGACATTTAAAAGTTTAATGTTTGAATTTATAATTTAAGGATTACTCTAAGACACTCTTTTAAAAATTTGAAGGGTATCTTTGACTTGGTTTTTTGTTGCTCTCACGTTAGTATTTTATCCGAACCTCACCTCCAAAAGCTATAATTCGTTCAACTTAACGAGCTACTCGAAATAAATAAATATGTTGTTATCTTGCTAGCCATGATCAAACTAGTTCTACTATAACACATACTATTTGTTTTTCAATGTGTCACTTTGATAGTTGTTTTATACAGGTTATTACATCAATACGAGTATACAATGTGTCCAAGATAAGGAGGGCCATTACAGGAATCTCGGAAACCATATGAGATAGAGAAACGGTTAACCGGGGAAACAGTAGCGCAATTAAGCCTAGTACAATGCCGTTTAAAAAATAAAAATATTCTGAACGATTCTGTAAATATTTTAAGAAAACCGAAAAATTGCAATTTTGTTTTTATTCTTTTCTGAGTTTATTTTTTAACATAATGAAAAATAACAAAACACTTTCTTTAACACTGTATTGATAAGAAGAAGATGGTAGTATTACTTTTTTTTTGGTACGACGTTTCGTTGCTTAGATATCATCTTCAAGTCATAATTTTTAAAAGATGATGGTTTATTTTTCAAAGCCCTCTACGTATTAGGAGCCATTGTAAATCTAAAATGTTAAATAAATTAATGAGATCCGTATTATTGTAATTAGCAATGAATTATGTTTCTCGATCACTTGGTATAAAAGTTGAGATTTCTACAGAAACACAAAGAATTACGATACGCACACCTGTTTAAAATGCGTGCAGATGGCGAGTCGTGGAATGTTTTATTACTTCTTACTTTGAAATTGTACTATGTATACTACTTGCACTTATTATTGCTCTATAATCTGAATTTTAGGTGACACCCGGTATGTTGTCAGGCTTTACTCAATCGGGGTAGAATTCTCATCGTAAAAAAATGCGAACACTGAAAGTTCAAAAAGTAAAAACCAATAAACTAATACAGAAAGGAGCAAGCTGATGAAAGTAGTTATTATGAACATAATTATAAATCATTAATATACAAAAAATGTCGATTAGGATAATCCTGAATTAGGTCTCATAGCAGAAATAAGAACAGTGCGTGTTCAAAAAGATTGAACTAACAATATTAAAAATAAAAATTTTTTCAAAATTTTGTATACAGTACTGTAATATTAATTAACCCAGCAGTTAATAGAAATTCCCATGAAGTTGTACTGGGCTATATTGTGTATCAATGTTTCTAATAGTTTAACCTTATAGCAGAAATTGATATTGTTAATCAATACAAAAAATATTTATAGTTGTATTTCAACAATTACGTGGAGTTAAAATCATTACTTGGCATAACAATAACAACTGCGAAAAAGCTAACACATTATAAACAAACTACACAACAAACCATAATAATAATCATAAAACAGTCGATAATTCTAATAAAAGTAATAAACTAAATAAGCAATTGTTGCTTAATAATCAGAAACACGACTAGGAAATTAAAGGTTTAGTCTGTATGTAGTTTAGGTTTCTAATGTTAGAAACTACATTTGACTCTCTTATTTTATCATTATTAGCAAATTCTCATCTCGTTAGATTTTGTGAAAATACTGAGCTGATGCACTTGCAAGTTTGATTTTATTATTTCACAAACAATTTCTTCTTAATTTTTAAGTCTTCAATTTGATATTAAGCAAGACTCCATTTCTGGAGCTTTACGATGAGACAAAATAGAACTTTGAAACATAGAATAAATCTATTCATGAACTGTAATAACAAGCTGATTACACAGTTTTGTTCTTGATTTTCCAGTCTACGTTTTGAAAGTGCCTCCAAGGCAAATCTATCTCTTAGATTGCACAACAGTTTTTTGAGTTTGAAAAATGAAATTCTACACTATTTTCGAAATTTCCTCAATCGTTTAAAAGGTAAATTGCCGTTAAGAATAAAGGTGCGGGACTACAGGTACTGGAAAATACAGATCACAGCAGTGCTCTAATTTTAAATCCTGTAGATAAAGTTATTATTTTTGTTCTTGTATCTTTAGTAAAAATTGAAAAACAAAAGCTCCTTAAACTGGAAACTATAAGATAAGATTTCAGTAAATTTCCGCCTTAAAACGAAAGTGGAAGCGGCCAGCTTTAAGTTTGTCTGTGGAACGATATAAATGCTAGAGTCGCCTGGTTACGATGTTTGATAAAAGAGAAAACTATATTCAAACACAGATAGTGTACTAGATAATTCTACGCATCAGAACCATGAGCTATAATTATGGATAACACACTTGTGTAAAATCCGCTCTCAGTTAGTAATACAAATTTGTAAAAAGGATTGAAAAGGCATTTGAAAAGGGTACAGTGTATATTACACAAGTTATATATAAGGTTGAACTGAGAATGAGCACAAGTGCATTATTCGTTAATCTTTAATTCCTTATTAGTAGAGCTCCTTCTACACATAAATTTTAAAAACGATATAATCTTTTTAGTGGTGTAGCATTTTTTTAAAAGGATGTGTTTCTACCTCCCTATATTTTCTCCTATGGTGATCACAAATAATAGTAAATGTCAAAGAATAAGAGCTGTATGAAAAATCTCATTTTAATATCTCACGTTGTTCCAGAGATATTTATTAAAAAAGCAAGAAATTCTAAATAAAACAGATTTTGATACCTGTATTTCGGAAACAAAGCATCTTTTCAGTCGTCTCCTTTTGGCATAGTGTAGTAGATTAGCTGGTATAATTGCAAAAATATCTTCTCGACAAGGTTGGGCCTAAAGCGCCACAAAGTTGATAAGATATCAGATCAATCTTTTTACATATAAAATGCGAATATTAATTTTATTAGGTTCACACAAGCACTGCAATGCAAAAATATAACATAAGCAAACAGTATCCGTAGGTATACGATTTATTTATTGTTTTAGATACATGTTTTTCTAAAAAAACAGTTTATTAGAATTATGCACCACACAAAAATACAAATCAAAATATAGGTACCAGGAATATTTGTAAAATCACCACCGCACTGTGAGCTTTTACATCATTTATTCTACGTTCATTTCCATTGACTTAGATTCCATTTTTGTAAGCTACTTTAATTGTTAACTGTGGGTTGTAAAATAAAACAATTTATTTGAAACTGTATAGTGCAGGTTTTAGAAGCAGTTTCATATAAATTGATTCAAAATAAATGCCTTAAAATAGTCAAACACTTCAGCTTATTTAATTCACAAACTAAATTTTCGTTAGACGAATAAAAGAATTCCCAGAAGTCTCCACTTTGATTTTTTGATGTATTTCTTTCTCGATGTGTTTACAAGTATACCTCAAAATATTTTTTGCTTTTTCTTGCCGGTTTGACAATTATTATAGATACGAGTATAAGTATTCTTATTTAGTCAAAAGTAGTGATGGTGTACCCGTTTAATCTTATATTTGTCAACATATTTTATTTAGTTTGTGTAATTGTTGAATAAAGAATCATTTATAATGGTATTTCATTAAACTAAATAGTCACATTATATTTTCAAACTATCAAATTGTTCTTTAGTTAACTGTGCACTGTGCAGGGTGTTTAAGCATGGGAATCTCGTTTATTATAAGAGATAGAGCGTAGGATTAAATTTGGCACTTTTGCTAAATTTTATGCTGATTAATAAATCGAAAACGAAATTTCAGTAAAATGGCAATTTAGGCCTTTCGCTTCTAGCTTCCTTATTTTTGGAAATTCTTAAAATCAAATAAAACAGTAAGACAGTTTTTCTATTATTAATAATCTCGAATTATCAAAATTGTCGACCGACGTTTCGGTCTCGTGAAATCATCATCAGGTTCATTTCTTATTAACCTCATTTGATAGAATTTGTCACACTGTTTTCAACGATATCAGACACACTATAAATAACTTGATTGACAAGCGAAATATAAAATAAAATTAGTATTTCTAAACAGCTATACATAGTAAATCAACTATGCCATGTGGGACGACAGAACAATCAAAAGCTTTTTTTTTAAATATAAACTTATAGATGATATAAAATATTATACATTTTGTATTTTTTAAATTTGAAAATTTTATTTCCTTAAATATCTTCTGAATGAACGATTTTTAAAAAGTATTACCAACAATTCTTAGAAAAATGTAAATTTAGATATAAACGTCAAACTTAATGTCAATTGTTTGCTGTCGTAACAATCGGCAATTTTCATTATTGTGTTTTTGTTTTTTTCCCTCTAATTTTGTTGCATCTTTGTGTTACCTACTTTAAACTAAGTCTTTGCTTATTCCATAGCAGACAGTCGTGCTAAAAATTTTAAAAATCGTGACTCATGTTTGGTTTTTTAAAAATTAAGAACTAAAAATACAAATTTTACTTTGAATTCTTATTGTGGTGACTGTTCATTTGGAGGTATTTAAAATCAAAACCTCGAGGATTAACATCTGGCATTTAGTATTTACATTATTTTGTCGTTTTGGCTCAAATAAGAGGTTAATCATGATCGAACCATTCTGTTGCTATAAAAAGCTTGTTTTTAATTGATATTTAGTACACTACTCTAAGAAATTAACGCATCATTGTTAAAAGGGTGATTTGCAACCAATTTGCAAAAGTTTTACTATCTTTATTTAAAAAGTCAAAAATAATCCAGAAAAAACATTTAATTTCAAAATGTCTAGGTAATGAGACAGAGCAAGTAGTAGTATTCATGCAGTACAGTGCTAACATACACGCAATGAAAAAAATAAATGCATACAATGGAAAAAAAAGAAAACTTCACCTTTCTGAGCTACGAGTCCCTTATTATAATAGTTCATCCTATTGGTCAAATTTGTCAATCAAACCAATTTAAATCAATATACCAAATATTTATGTACACAAGTTGGCTTAACAATATACACAAACGTGTTTTAAACTACGTATATGTAAAACTAATATTTTTACAGAAGCTGTCTAGCATTTTACAAAAAAAATCTTCATAATAGTTCGTCCTAATGTTTGCTACCATTGGGTGCAATTATCTTTTTGGCGAATTACAGCTTGTAATCTTGAAGGAAGCGTCTGTAACAAGGTGCTTGCATTCTTGCGGTGTGATTTGGCTCCATATTTCTAAAATTTTCTGGCGCAGTTCTTCTTTCGTTCTTACTGGATAATTACAAAGCTGGCGTTTCATTTTACTACAAAAGTTTTCTATTGGAGATAGATCCGGGCTGTTGTTAACCCACTCCATAAAAGGAATATTATTTTCCTTTATGAAGCGCCATCCTGCTGGAAAATATAGTGCTCTTCATTAGTTTTAAGTTTTGGAATTGATGGCATTAATTGTTCTTCCAGGATCGTTTTATATTTTTTAGCGTCAACGGTACCATCAGTAAATATCAAATTGCCAACGCGCTGACCAGACATACACCCCCATACCATGAGCGATGCTGAAAATTTCACTTTTCTGACTAAGCAGTCAGGATGATACGTTTCTTCAGATTTTCGAAGAACTCGTTTTCTGCTATCGCCGACACAAACGTCAAAACGAGATTCATCGCTTCAAATAATAGAATCCAATTGATGATTTGTCCAATTTAAGTGGTTCTTAGCCGATATCAAACGAGTTTTTTTTTGTTTATTAGTCAATAAAGGCTTCTCTTTTGCTTTAAAAAACGATAATGGGGTAAATATTGCATGTGACGTAACAAGATTTACCTTGTAAATGCTGTACCCTAGTTTCTTCATTTTCCTACTGCAAATAGAAACTGAAACACGCCTTCCTATTACTTCACCCCCCAAAACAGACAATTTCATAGAACCACGCAGAACGTAATTACTAGAAATTATCTTTATAGTAGAATAAAGAATTTTTAAAGTTTTGGCAATAATAGTAACAAGAATGGCTTTCTTTTAAGTAATTTTCAATTATTTATATACCGGCTTCTCCTAGCCATTTTTAACAGAAAGACAACAAAACATATGCAAGTACCTACGAGTCTGACAGAAACACATAGTAAACAAACACTAGCAATTGTTTAATTGTTATGGTGACACCATAGGCGATAAGATCTGTCGTTAAAACAAACAGGCCAAACTAGTATGATTTCGCTAGAATCATCTGAATAGTTTCAAAATAAAAATTATTAAGAGAGAAACGATTAGAACAAAAACAGAAAATTATTTTTGTAAATGTGATACTGCATCTTGTTAGAACATGTATTACTAAAACATCATAAAGGTCTCTCCTGTATTACAATAAAATCTATATTAAAATACCATATTAGGACGAACTCTTATGACGAGGGGCTCGTATCAGTTTCTGACTGCAATCTTGTGCAGCCGATATCTTCATTTTTATGTATTGGGCTTTGGTTCAATTCAAAATAGTTCAAGCAAAGACGATGCATTTTGGTGCAAACATTGCCCAGAGTCTAATTTGTTTGCCAGAAGGCTGTTTGTTTATCCGAAAAGGCTTGTGAAATATCACAATTAAGTGTCAAATGGCATCGTTTATTCAATGATTCTTTTTGTTTAAAATAGAAGCAGGAAACTAGTAACAAGCGAGCATTGAAATCTCAGTTCCCAATAGGCTGTGAAATCTTTCCGTAGGGCATAGCTTGGACACAACGCATGCCAACATAAATAATCTATAAACTGATGATTTCTAATTGCTTTTAATGCAAACTGTCAATTTGATAGATAATTTTATGAAAAAAGCTAAGATATATGTTTTTGTTTTCATAGCCTCTTGGGAACTGAAATTTTAATGATCGCTTGTTATAAGGGTACTATCATTTTTGAACTTAAATCTCAAGTCAATACTAAATTGTAAATAGTATAGCCCAACTTCGTCAAACGTGGAATTCTAATAATGGTGCAATAATTTCTTGGAGCAGTATATTATAATTTAATATGATTTTTTCCGAACGTTTAAATTTATTTAATTAATTTATTATTTATTATTCAATTATGAGTTATGTTCTTGATCTTTTAATCTGTTAAAGTTTTCAGTTATAGATGGTTTTGAACTCAGATGTAAAGCTTGATGTAAGATTTTTATTGAGAGCAAAATATTAAGGTAAAATGATACTTACCTCTTTTTTTACTATTTTATTTTAAATTCGGCTTTCCATTCAGCGATAGATAAAGTTTATGTTTATACAGAATTTATATTCATTTATATTCTTGATCTCTACCGGAATTAATGAATTTCTTTATGTATAGATATAATAACAGGACTGAAGGCTATAAAAAGCGTAAAGTATAAGCATATCTTGGTTTTTAGTTCCATTATTTTGTCAGTTCTATTATTTGTAATCTCTCTAAAAAAAGTTAGCCTTAGCTTCATATTCTTTTATTTTAAAGCTCGCTCACTTAAATAACTGAAACAGCAAAAGATTTGGTTTTGGTAAAGCTTCCCCCCTGTGTAGGTAGCCTTTAGTTATTTTTTGAATTCATGTTGCCCTGTATGGATGTACATACAGTATACATTGTTTCTAATCAGTTTCCGTGTTTTCTTTTTTTTTAGGTTTTGCACGGCACTATCACATAATGTATATTCCTCGTTATGTGTGGATTGTTTAAATTGAGATTTATGTATATTGTTAAAAAGTATCCTGTGCAAAACTATGTAAATTTTAAGGCTAAAAGCTAATTTACTATTCCGGAGAATAAATCTTTTGTTTTAATTAAGCGGTTAACATTATAATTGTAAGCACAATTCTGAAGAGTGTTATAGTGATACAAATCTATTTTAAATGGATTCGTCCCATCACTAAATAACTGCAGTATGTTCTTATTTTATTTTATTTTAAGCTATTGCATCTAGAGTTTAATAAAACACCAAAAGTTCTAAATTGCTACGCCTTAAAAAACATCTACTTTGCTTAAAGAGACGGTGTTAATCAAGATGATTGCAATCCCTGCTATCTACACCGTTTGTAAATGAAATTGGAGCAAACGAGAGTTATCAAAGAAGTGTGATTCTGAAAAATAAAGAAAGAATGAAATCTAGTTCATCGAAATCCAATTACATGAGATGATCAAGAGTGATCAACAAAACGTACGAGACCTCTTGACACGTTAAATCACGCATATGAAATGTCAATTAAATTGACACTAAAAATGTGCGTGAAGATAGATCAATATTACGGTCTGGCGTCGCGACGCGGACGCATGCGTTTCTCTTCGAATCGATTCTAATGATACTTTGTACTTAGATATACACCCTTCAAGTTAGTGGGTGATTTGTGTCCAAATATTGTTACACTATATTAGCACAAAGGTTTTTATTTACGTACAAAAACAAGGTAGGTGGTATGAAGTTCGTTATTCTATACTTGACATACACAACGTGTTGAATGTTATTTACAGAAATCTTATCTGTTCTATTTGATTTAATATGAATATTCGTAACAACTTTCTGGTTTAATGTAAACTTGACATAGTTCTGTATTTTTGGAAAATATAAAATTTAGAACAGACAAACTGTATTGTATGATTAAACTATATTTATAGCATTTCTGTTAGATTTATTGCTATAGTTTTACATATCTGTTGAACCGTAAAAGCTTTATCATATAGTAAACCTTATCTGAATGAAAAATTGCTAAAAATGATTTTCTGATTTCGTTTATAAAACAAATTTGAAAAGTTTCGAGGTATTTTTAAGATGACCTTTATTTGCCATTAATATTAATTTATCGTCGGAATTGCTGGAATAATTTCCAAAATATTATGAGTTCACAGATAAAAATTTTTAGATGAAAAATAACATTTTTTTCTTATTTTAAGTATTGAAAATTTTGTAAATATTTATGGTAATTAAGATGGTAGCAGTAACAGTGACCTGTAAAAGTTTTATATATTTCTTGGTTAGTTCCCATCATTCTATCAGTGCCTAATCTTAAAAATTAAATTTAATGTTTTGTCATAAGAACAAGAGTATAATAATAACAATTCATTAATTTGCTTTTATTTTCCTGGTTATATATTATTAAGCACTTGATTAATGCATTTGAAACTTGATGTTTACTAAATAAGTGATAAGATTGAAAATAACAAATCGTTAAGTTTTGCATAACAGTTTTACATAAACAACATTAGATTGATTAAAATTATAATTAACTTAACATATGTATTAATGATGGAAATTCTGAAGACGTGAGTTTTATGTCATAAATGACTTTTTTCAAAAATGTTTGTATTACTAGGATATTTATTATCTTTTACACTAAATTAATGTATACAGTTACTACTTCAACGTCGGTTTCCAGTCAAATATTTTATATCTCTCTGAAAACCTTGTTTTTTATTCAAATCAATATAATACATGATTAAATTTCATTCCACTGCACGTAGAGTCAAATA
The DNA here is from genome assembly GCA_011009095.1 of Ignelater luminosus. Taxonomy (NCBI): domain Eukaryota; kingdom Metazoa; phylum Arthropoda; class Insecta; order Coleoptera; family Elateridae; genus Ignelater; species Ignelater luminosus. The sequence goes on from VTPC01002267.1 coordinate 28,079, forward strand.
ACATGAAATCACTGATCCATAAAACAAAATAATGAAAGAATGCGAATTTATACAGACTTGAAAATAACACTAATGGCGATAGGAAGGGTAAATTTAACGGATAATTACATTATTAACCAATTTGATTTATGTAGGAAACGTTTACGATAATAATCTTTGAACACGGGGTAAGATTGTTTCAACATAATGAACCTGCTGGTTGTTAAAATTTCACTTTTTAGTTTATCAACATTTGAATTTCATAAATTCATATTTTTGTAAACTGCTCATAACTTATCTGATGCTATCCAAAATAATTATTATGTACAATTCCAACTTTAGAAATGCACGTAATTTATTTGTAGTATAACAAATTAAATGTAATAAACAAGATCACAAAGTTAGTTAGCATTAGGGTGATTGAAACAAAATTTAACTTATAATCATCTACATATTTAGAGTTTCATATTTAGAGTTTCATATTTCCTCGCGAGTAGTATCTTTAATGACATCTCTTATTTGTTGTATAAGGCTTGATAATGATTCAACAGTACATGATGGTAAAAATCTACATAAATCTTCAATAATAGTAAGGATTCTTCAGTTAGAGGATTGATTGAAATGCATACATCCTTTTTATTTTTCACATAAATATTGTAACGTTATTAGCAGTTAATCAGAATGGTTTCGGATAATTGAAAATGTGTTGTTAACCACATAAAGGTCAGGATGAAAACATTGTTTATTCATTGGAGGGATAAATAAAGTGGGAGCTGATCATTCAAAACCGTGAAATACTACTTAAATAAACAGAACCTTTGTCATCGTCTGATTGAAATGGGATCGTACTTTGGTGTAAATAATATTCATTTATAAGGGTTCAAATAACAAGTATTGTTTGCAAATTCATTACACCCACTTTAGGTAAATATTTCAGACTAAACACAATTAACCTATTTCTATTATCATTTACAATTTTATATTCGTTTTTATCATTCTCCTTTTATATTTTGTATGCAGCTTTGTTGATTCTTTGCTTGAGAAACTAACTTAAAGAAGCTGTTTGTAGTATTTGCAATAATTTTGCACTTACATTTAAACTTTATGATGGCAGGTTTCAGTTTTGATATTCCAACGAGCACATCCTGTATATTGTACTGTTTTTATTCATTTAATTATTCAGGTTTAATTAACCACTGAGTTTGTGCATGAACATAAACACATGGCAAAAGTATGCGATATTATTAGAGATTGTAAATAAAATTTAAATTTAAGGTTCAAAATGAAGTTTATTAAAATCATACAACAAATAAAACAATTTAAATTGTTATTTTAAAGAAAACAAAATTAAAAAACTAAAGAAAAGTATATGGTATGGTTGAAGTTACACAAAAGTCACTTTTTTATTGTCAAATGAAATAACATAATAAACAGTTATTTCATTTGTTTTTGAAAAATTAATATTTAGTAGACCCTCTTCTATTATTTATGACAGCTCTGCAAAATCAGTATCAAATTATTGAGCGCTTTTAAGGTATGTCGCTCTAAGTTTGACTTAATGCTTGAAACAACGTTTGCCTGTTGTTGAAAGCGTTAGGAACATCAAAAATCTTCCTCCGTAACATATTCCATGCGTGCTCAATAAGGTTTAGATCGGGCGATTGAGCAGACCATGGTAATACACTAATATTGTTGGTCTCGAAATATTCCTGAGCAATATTGGCCACATGTGGGTGAACACTGTCTTGCAGGTAAATAAAATTTTTGCCTATTGCACCTGCGTAAGGAAGAACAATAGGTCTAAGAATATTTTGAATGTAATTGATGGCAGTTACTGTTCCACCCTACTGTGCCTTCCAGGTACTCGCCAAATTCTCATCCTTCTTGAATCTGGACGCAGACTAAAACGTCTTTCGTCAGAAAATAATACGTTTGTCCATTGCCTATTCTCTCTAATTATGTGGTTTTGCGCCCAACGAAGACGTTCACCGCGATTGCCTCGAGTTAGGGCAGGGATTCTAACAGACCGTCTAGATCTTAAGTTGGCTTCATGTAACCGATTAATTACAGTTCTTCTTGAAATAGTCACACCGTGCGTTTGTTGGAGCTGAAGACGTAATTGGGGTGCAGTTACGCTACGTGTTCTTCTTGCAGAAATTTGCAAATACCGGTCTTGTTGCCGTGTGGTTACGCGAAAACGACCTTGATGTCTTTTGCTAACATCACCTGTTCTTCGGTATCTTGTCCACAATCTTGGTATAACACTCTGTGTTGCACCCAAGACTTCAGCAACACTACATTGAATATTTCCACTCTCAAGCATTCCAACTGCTCGTAACGCTTCATTCCGATTTAAATGTCGTTTTCTCATTGTAATTAATTTTCAACGAACTCCGAAGGAGTCGTTACTGAATTTGCGAAGACTGCCTGTTTGTCTGTTTGTATGTCTGTCCGCATTTTTGTCAAATTTTCAAGTTTGACTTCAGATTTGGATTCCACATCAAAAACTAAAAACACATGGTATTTTCGTTTTTTGATAACATAGCCAAAATGGCGGCCAAAAATTGGAAAATTTTCAAAAAATCTTTTTTACTTTAGAATCGTATTCTACATCAAAAAATAAGACAAACGTATACTTTTAGTTTTTTGATATCATCTTGGTAACAAAATGGAGTTCGTTGTGGTTATGCTTTGCACTTCCAGATGTTTAAAACTGTTTATTTTGTTTATTTCCAATGATATAAGCCAACTTTGCATGTGCCAAACTTCATGTATAAAAATATACAATTGCACATCTATCAAATCTTATCATGTTAGCCATGGAAATTTAAATGATTTATTACAATTTTAAATAAAATTTGTACCGTCAAAACAGTATTTTTTAATTATTAGTTTGATAATTGTATTTAAAATACTTTAAAAATAATTATCTTTAGAATTTTGCCATATGTTTACATGAATATATGAATTTAGTTTATAAATGAACCGTTGCAAACGCATTTTCAAAAGTAGCGGTAGGGTATCGTGATATAGTCAGTGCATCTCAAAGAGTACAACACTAAAGAGTTTTTATTCCTCCACCACCAACGATCAAAGTTCCATGTCTGTGGACCCAGAAGATGTTGGGAAAAAACGACCAAAGTTCTATTTCTACACGGTTCTAAGGCCAAGAGACTCAGAAGATGTTAGGAAGAAACGAAAAACCTTACCGATACCTGCATCATTGAAGAGTTTTCAATCTTCCACCACCAACAACTAAAATTCGATGTCTGTACGGATATTCGGCCTTCAGACCCAAAAGATGTTAGGAAGAAACAAAAGATTATCGCCGATACCTGCATTATTGAAGAATCTTTAATCTTCCACCACCAACGATCTGTACGATCACCATGCCCTTAGACCCGGAAGATGTTAGGAAGAAACAAAGGTCCATCGCTGGTACCTGAACCATTGAAAAGTTCTTAATCTTCCACTACCAATGACCAAAATTCCATGCCTGTACGGTAAAGCGGTTAACTGGCGTTGAACCCTTAAAAGTAAAGTCCTTTAAGAGACCACGCTAGACGGAAACCAAAGGTGTCTTGCACCCATATTACAAGTTTGGTCGAAATCGGTTGAATGATGTTGGCGCTATGAGACGGACAGACAGACATACAATTACCAAATCATAAAGCAGCTACCGCTACTTAATAATTAATATTATACAGTGTGTAAATAAAGTAATGATAAAAGGGGCATGAATAAACTTTCCAGGCATGGAATATTTTTGTAGAGCCGAACAAAAAATTCTTGTAACACTTAGTTTAATTCTTAATAGCTTTATTGATATAGATGACTATTTCTCTTTTCGAAAGTTACCACTTCTCTGCTATTGTCTGCACTAATATAGGTAACACCTCAGACAGTCGGCTGTCTTTTATAATATGCGCAAACAAGACTAAGCCCGTTGATTTAAGAATTTCTCACTGTAAACGTCTTCTAAGTGCACAAATACCCTCACAACATTTATCGGTCGGGCACGTTAAAATCATTCACAGATTTTTCATATGTGTATTGATAAGTGCGTTCTATTTTGAGGTTAAATATTAATTAATTAAATATAACTTGTAATACAGGTAGGAGGAAGAAACTTTACAGTCTTTTAGCTAAAGAATCAAAAAAGCAAAGCTTCACTTCTTAATGTTCAAAATCAACGACGTTAGAGATATTCAAATATAATTTTTATCTTAAAACGAATTAATATGTTGACAGTTACTTTTCTAGAAGATGTGCGTTTGTTTGCAATGGCAGAAAATGGCTACCGAATTCTCTTCATTGCTAAATCTTTAGGTTACTATAGAATGCTCCCCAAGAAAACGTTTATAAAGGCTGCTCAGAACCTTTTAAAAACTTGCGACAATCTCGTGACTGAACCAAAGAAGTTTGCTAGAAATGTCCTTAAATGTAATTAGAAGATTTACCCCGCAGCTTAAATCCAAGCTAAGGAGTGCTACAAATGGCGAGACAATCTACTTTTGGAAAAACATTTTTTTGTTGTTCATTTTTAGTATTCAACTGTTCAGTTGTTTTTATCAATAAATGATTTTTCTTTTAAATACTTATTTTTTAATCTTGTGACCATAAGTAACGAAAGTTCGAGTTTAATATTTGCTACCTGTCATTAACTGTTAGACAGGATGCATTTTTCTATTACTACCCGGTATAAAGAAATGGGGTTAGAGGTCTTAACAAGGTGCTTTTGTATCCTTGTGTAACAACTAACCTGCTGTATTGTCCTTGATTTCTTAATGTTCTAAAACTTTCAATAACACTATTTTGTAGTGACGAAACTTCCTCTTTAGGTTAGTTTACTCTATTCATCCTCTTATGTCTAGTTTTAGGTTTTAACTTAATCGAGACTGAAGTTCCAGTTCATTTTACCGTTTAATTACGTATGGAAAATCGTCTAAAAAAAGTTGCTAGTGTGTATTCTTCTACAACTATCCACTAAACCAAAAATGAAGAAAAACAAAAGACATATCTGTCAACAATCATATTAACAATGTATGTTAGTATCTTTAATAAACACCTCTGCTTCCTTTAATAACGTATCTATACCAATGGGGAACCAAAATGGATACAAATTACAGTTTTCTACCCTTGGTTTGTCCTTTGCGCCATTGAGTATAAACAGGACAAGTCAATGAACACTTGTGTAAATCTCGGAAGTTGACGAACAAATAGAACTGATCAATCACCTTTGAAAAATCTTATCTAAATCAATTTATTAACATCTCATATATCTGCTTGCATGTACAGTCAACTCATAAAGTAATGTCGCAAAATGTTTTACATTTTACCGTTTAACTTCTCATTTAATGACAAATTCTGCATTTGATATATAGTCATCGACTAACCAAGATTAATTTATTAAGTTAGTATTTATAGATTGCAAAGATTGTTATTCATTTAGACATTAAATACCAGAATGTAAATCATTTTGCGACATTACTTTATGAGTTGACTGTACATATATCATTTATAAAAGAGCAGTTTCCCCTCAAGGTCTTCCAGTAAAATGTCCAGCATCTAAGGCACTCTATTTGTAAAATTCAAAAACTGCGACTTCAGTTTTATTAAGCCGCCTATTTGCTATCTTATCAAAAATGCTATCTTCAAATTTAGCAATCAGCACAAAGTCATAATTTGCAACTTAAGCTGCAAAAATTTTATAATTTTTTTCTAAATCCAATAACTAAGTGGAAGTACTATTTAAATGAGGTCTCAAAAGATTCTAGAGTAGCTACATACAGCATTTATTTTGTCGGAAGTAGCACTCAGAAAATCAAATAATACTAATAGTAACAAAATTATTTAAAAATGTTCACATTTAGTTTTAGAAAAACTACCATATATGGCCTACAGTTTTGTTTCCCATTGCAGATGCATATTCGTAAATGACATTTTATTTAGTACTCCTTTTTGTGTTGCTGATATTTATTGTTTTCAAAAGAGGATGCAAAATAAATGCGATACCATGTTTGTTCTTTGTTGCGCTTATGATGATACATGGAATGATACCTACGATTTATTGTTGTTGCATCTAAATTATTTTTTAAAAAAATATATGCACTATCAGGGATTCTCGTTTTTTGCACTATGCATTTCTTATTTTCATAAGTCTCTCACTAAAGCACATGTTTAAGTTTATCAAGTTTTCTGTATGTTTCTCGGGAACACTAAATCAATTAATCTAGCAGATTCTCACGAATAATATTTTATTCATAGTATATTAAACTTTAATAATGTTAATATTATAGCAAAGCACTCTTTAACTTTTTCTTTAGAACTGATCACTTCATTTGATCTTCCCAGAAGGACAACTTACAAACCAGGTGGCTACAACAACTCAGGTTCAAATCCCGGTGGCAGAGGCAGACAAAGCTATTAAATAAGAAAAATGTCGGGCAACCCTCATGCCACCTGAACATGGAGACATTCCAACCCCCCAAAAAACAATAAAAATAAAAGAATGATCTGAGACGAATTAGTTGAAAATATTTTTAATTTTGTTTTACTTTTTGGATTTCTGGAAATTTGCGGTAGTAAAAATTAATTTATAATGAAAATAATTTATGTAGTTTCATGACCGGTTTATCGTCGGCACCCGTACGGCATCGGCAGCAGCAACGTAACTAAGTAGTAACTATATAGTAAAGATATAGAAAATGCAACGTAACTTTCGAATGCTCGAAAGATTACTAGGCTTAGTGACATTCCCGCAGATAGTTATCCAAACGTAATCTAAAAGTAACTCTACAGTTACAAAAACCGGGACATTCTTAACCAATAGTTAACTTATAGTTACCTTTTATTTTACTATTTCTTTACATCGTTTACTTTACACAGTTACTATTACTATTACGAAATAGTAAAGTTTTGCTGTCTGGGTTTGTTTTCAAGTTTTCATTTAGGAATACCATTCTATTTTTGAGAATTTCGCAATAACAGTAGATATTCATTATAAGTTGTGGAACTTAGAAATTGGATTTCTTCAGATGATATCCTTACCGTCAAGAAATTAATAAAAGGAAGACAATAAAGAAAAAACTGGAAAATAAAATCTTTTGGTTTTATATTGCTGTTTACATCTTGTTTTGGAAGAAATTCCTTACGCCTATATCAACTTCTTCCTTCAATTTCAGCCATACACAGTCAAGTTTAACAGAAAAAGGCTTGTATGGTAGAGTACAAAATAAGTTCAAGTACTAAGTATTAAAGTCTAAAATAACAATATTTACTGAGTATTCAAGTGTATTAAACTATGCTCGTTTATTGTCGTTGAGAGCAAGTAATTTTGATAATTTTGCACAATATGACGTTTTGTATTGTTGGCATCATAATAATGTCTCTAAGTTTTTAATACTCTCCAGTATGCTTTTTATATTACGCCTTGGTGAAAAACTAGGTACTAGTCCTATAATGCTTGTGGCTGTGAGATATGTACCTCGTTATATTCAATTATAGTAAAATAAATAGCATTCTATATTTGCTGAACTTTAAAGGTGTTTCTGCTTGGGGAAAATATTTAACTTCAAAACAAATCAGTTTTTCTCCACATGTTACTAGCTTGCGTAGGTAACATTTGTTGCTAAATTGCGAAAACATAGTTGAGAAAGTTTTAATAAAAAATTTCATATAAAGTTTGCAGTAACTCATAAAAGGCAAAGAATGTCGCCCCGTATTTTCCTGCTACGTTATTTATAAATTGTTTGACGTTAAAACTGAAATCCTTCCTTCAGACAATTTGTCAAAATAATTTACGGCAGTTTATGAAAAATATGCTTAGTAAACGAACTAACAATAAGTACAATTTGCTAATTCTCTACTGATGCATTCATTCTACATATAGAAAAAAATAACCACAATTTTTTTTTTATTCTCAAATGAATATTCTGAAGTAGATTTTTTTGAAGTATCTTTACTGCTAATTACGATTACCTCAAAGGCTTAGCTTAGCCTACAACAATAAAATAGGTGACATTTAAAAATTAAGGTAAAATGTTTTGTAGTGAATAAACTAGAATCATACATTTTTCAAAATAATAAATGAAAACTGAGGTAATGTGCTTCCAAAACCAACTCCATCTCGAAACAATATAATTCATTACAGATCTCAAAAACGGCCTTAATGACCTCATTTACAGTTTCATGTAAATGTAATGTCATAAGATAATTTAACTTAGTAAATCAGTTCCTCGGAGGGAATTGTTTTGAATTAGACTTAGAATTACTCATAACTTGAACTGCTGTTACCTTTGTGCTAGTCTCATTTACAAACTAAGGAAGTTGTATGTCAGTACGAAATAGTTATAACTTTGCTTTATTTATTATCTAACTAAGCACATTGTTATTATATAATTCAACTAAACTTTATACAAGGATGGTTTTGATTGTAATGAGAACTGGGTACGCTTTCATTTTTAATGAAAAATAGAATTAGTTTGTTCACTAAATAATTATGTATATAAAAAGGAAAATAATATTAAGAAAATCGTTTTGTTACAAAAAGAACGCTAGTGATAGTAATGGTTTTCTTACAGAAAAGAATATATAAAGAAAGATGGGTTGTTTTGGAGAATGCTGGGATGCGGGGCCACCTCCTGATAGTATTCTATTTATACCGCCTCCACCAGCACCCGCCTTTCTTCAACCGTCTTTACCAGATCTATTACTAAACACCACACCTTGCTCATCAGCGCAAGTTTGCGAAGCCTGGGTTAATCATATTCAAGGGAGTAATACAGGAACAGGTGCAGGTAGTGGTGACTATGTGGAATTACCACGTAAAGGTAATACATTTAAATTTCTCTTTTTTGCGTGTTTGCTTTGTGTATAATATTCTTGCCTCCAATGGAGGAATTTTTTAGCTACCGTTGGTATGTCTAAATTATATTGTAGATATTTCTAAAGAGAATTTTAAAGTCTATATATTTTGTGTGTAAATTAGTTTGATATGTCTATTTTGTAGATTTAGAAACGACGTGGTCCGTATCCAATATCGATGATACATGGCTATTGGTATTAGTGGCATCTTCAATTGGTGTTCTTTTGTTGGGTGCTCTTTTAGCCATGTTTTTATTAAAATGCAGAGAGTAAGTATTTTTTAAATACTTTATTTAATCTAACATTAGGTACTTATAAAATTCTAAGTGGTGTGTTATAATCAAAAATTTAGATTCTTTGACTAGAGTAGGGCTAACGCTTGAACGAATTACGGTTCGAAGTAAACAGAAAGTATGAGGAAAATAATTTTGAGATAATCTATTTTGAAATATCCCTCTTAAAGCCTTGTACATAAAATATTATTTAAAACTCTTACGTCTTTAACAAACAAAATTAAAAATAAAAGACGCGATTTGTAATGTCCGAAAGTTTCCGACTTGTGGTCATCACAGGTATCAGGTCTTCAGTTTTTAATCTTAAAATAAGTACTAAGCAAGTACAGGAGTGAAACTTTGAAAGAAATAGATGCCGGTTTTGCAAAAATTGTTTATTTGTGTTGATTAACCAGGACACAACCATTGTATTCCTATTATTACCTCGAAAAGCTACAAAAGAAAATCAGTAAATATTAATAAAGTTAATAATCAATACAGTAGCTATAACTTGTAATATTAGTATACACCTATAAATAAGTCTAGAAAAGTTTACTTGATTCGACATATTCGTGCCAGGCACACATGTAACAATATAAAAGAAAAACTTTTAGTTGTTTTTTGGAGGTAGTTTATAATTAAATGAGACAAGAAATGGCTAATCTAAACGAGAAGTTTTTACAACCACGATAAATTAAAGAATCTAGAAAAATTATTATTTTTGCGAAAAATTCTTCAGAGTATCGTAATATTATTCACGTATGGTGTTATGTTTCACCAATCTCTAAAGCTTAATCATTTTTACAATCCGAATTCGCGCTGTAGAACTTTACACTTTGTGCATAATAAATGAATACAAATGTTTAATGTTTTGTTCATTTTTTTAAATTGCTTTTTTGTATTTATATTTTCTTCTACTGTACACGCTGTTTCTGAATTGCGTTATTCCATGACAAAAGATGAGAAAAAATATTAGATAAAATATTTTCCAAAAACGTTCGCCTGCTGAGCTACCCCTCCTTAAAGTTTTGGTAAAAATTACTGTTTTAAGTTTGTGCTACAGCAACAAAATTGAATTGATTCAGTACTAAGTATTTGATATACAGTCTTAGTTTTAAGATTTAGGATGTCATGATGGCAAGTTAGATTATTACCACATGATAAAAATAAAATAATCGCTGATAACCATTACAAGTTAAATACATCTTACTAAACTTAATCAATTTCTTGGATTTAGCAACCCCAAAATTATTACTCAAATGGTGATAGGCATTTGCTGCAGTTCGAGAAAGCTCGGTGTAGTTTCTGATGAAACAGTTTTGATTAGTTGAAAGGCCCAATCGACCTAAATAGGTATTCGATACAAGATGTTCCACCGACTCAAAAAACCGATTCTGTTTGAAAAACTTTATGTAGATTTATAAACTCGATTAAAATTCTAGTTTGATGCTAATCCACAAAAGGTCTACTTGAAGATTTGTCTCAGGCAAAGTGTCAGCGATCGTTTGCCAGAGAATTTAGAATATTCCTTGTGTAGGTCCATGCTTAGTCAGAACAAAACGTTGTTTATTAGAAACGTTGCTAGGCAAAAAGATACGGTCTTTTTGAACCTGGAACCAGCGGATAATATCTTCTAATTGTTTCTCCAATACTCGGTGTGAAAACTAAAAAAATTCTACTTCCAGTAGACTTGTTTACTATCATCCTTTGAGATTGGAGAAAGAATTGAATTCTGTAATGAAAATCTACCTTAAACTTGTTATTTTCAACCGTAGCCCTACCTCAGTTCTGCTTCTGCAGTTTTCACATTATTCTGTAATTCTGTGTTTACATCTGTAGGTTCATGATCACCCCAAAGAGATCAATGAACTTTGATTTGTTCTTACCATTTTATTTGATAAATTGTCCCATCATACAGTTTTATCTAAATCTAGCTGTTGCCTTTCTAAACGAAGAAATTTTTAAAAATTATAAAAGTCAAATTTGTAATTAGTTCTGTTTTTGAATCATTTTTCACTCTACGATCGTGTCGAGGCATACCGTAATTAAAACTTTGACAGTTGCATTAGCATTTCTAAGTAGTGTAAAGTATCATCAATTTCATAAACTTTGTCTTTTTCCTACGTACGTATCTGCAAGTATAAAGATGTAACTAGATTGAAAATACCCCATTTTAGGCTTTCTGAAGGCAGTTGCTTCACTAGTATAACATCTGATGCATGTCAGTGCTTGAAAATGTCGGATAGTACTTGATGCCTAAATAATTTACATTATTTAGTCTTATGCTGCAAGACCTATTTTACATAAACAGATGTTTTGTAGGTATTTGTTTTAAAGTCTTTTTATGCTATAAATCTCTTCAGCTAACGTTGATGTTATAAAAAATATTAGCTAAGAATGGGAAAGGTTAAGGGAAGGGTACAGCAGTGTTCAAGTCGAATCATTCAGGATTTCGAATTCTAGTTCGTACTATTTTCTGCCACCACTATCTGTATTGTATCGTTTCTACTTGTTTCGAACGCCCACCGACAATTCCATCTAGTTGGGGACTAACAGTCTTGTTATTCCCATTCATTCGCAGTCGATATTATGTTACTACATTGTATAGTGATGTTTTATTTTAACTCGGAAATTGAATTTAAAGAAGTTAGCTTGCATAAAAAACTGGAGAATTCTACAGAGTGGTCCTGAAATGAACGGAGATATTTATACTGAATCAAAAATGGCTTAATTGGTTCTCTAGATGCAAAATGTCAAAGTTGGCCACTGTCTTAAATTAAACTAAGTTCTATACAAATAGTAGAAGAAGAAGAAACTAGAAGTTAACTTCTGACATCTCTAGATATCACAAAACTTTGCTTTAACCTAAAACGGAAAACATATAGTAGGAACTTTCCCTGCTAAATTTGGTGTAGATTCATAAACTAACAAGAGTATTCATTTCTGATCAGCAGCGTGGCATTTTGTTCAATCCTTCTCTCTCAATATATGACTCTCTTTAAAACATTAGTCGAAAAGAAGTTAGGCATAATTTTTACTAAATAATCTGCTCTATCTGCATGCATTGTTCATTTCAGAGATACCCTCTGCAATATTAAAAATGATAGGTAAATCTAGGTATAAGATCTATGTTAATGTATAGTAACTACCTTTTAAATCGTGTTTTTGTCAACAGTTAAATGATACGGTTTTTTGGGTAATATTATTTTATGGTAGTGCTTTAGTGCAATTAAATGATTAATCAAAACGCAAACATGTTACAAGTGAGTTTAGTTATTTCTATCTACAAGGTGTTTACAAACTACTATAAAAAATTGTAGGTGGTTGCAGTTAACAGCACAAATTGTCGATTTAAAAGAAAGTAATCTTAGAAAAGTTGTATAATAATTGTATAATATATTAATTAATTTAAATTTTGTAAACATTTTGCGAAGCAATTTACTTGAATTTCCTTGTAATGTAGAATTTGGTTAGTACCACAACCCAACAGATTAACTGTCAGTGGCATTGCAGAATACAACAAAAAGTGATCATTTAGCATTATTTTTAGTGAAACTAGCCTACGTGTGTGACATGCATGATGTCAATTTATGGCGAAGCATAAAATGAAAGAGTAACACCTTCACATGTCACTTTTGTGACTCTAGTTCTACAAGCAAGAGAAACTTATGCGTAATAGCTGCGACGCGGACATAGGGGTGATCCCAAAGGATCGTTTTGTACAGTAAACGCAGAAGAAGAAATTTTGGACGTGGTACATGCCGGTCCTTCGACGAGTACGCTCCGACAAATGGGTGTTTCTATTTGCATTGTTTGGGGTTACGCAAGTTTATACTTTACTTGCCACCGATTACCCTTATTGTTTTTGCGGAAAGTAGACCGGAATCCCAATTTTCTACCATCAATTTTAGTAGGTGATGAAGCAACTTTCAGGGGGATGATATAAACAACTTTCACAACAGTCACATTTAAGCAGAGAAAAGTCTTCACTATGTTCGTCCGCTTAATAATCAGCAAAAGGTTTCAGTGAATATTTGGACTGAAATTGTCGACTGGCATTTGATTGTCCTTTTCGTAGTGCCAGATAGAGTAAATGGTATAGAGTATTTGTACTTTTTGCAAAACCATTTAGAGGATCTTGTTAATGAAAACGCACGCGTCGATGAATGTGGTTTTTCAAGATTGCTGTACTTAAACACTTTGTTTTCAATCGTTGGATCAGCTAAGGAAGTCCGGTTGCCTGCCGTCACGATCACCTGACATAATGCCCCTGGACTTTTATTTGTGGGGGCATTATGAAAGAGTGTTAGTGTACTCGACTAAAGTAAACATTGTGGTGAAATTAAGCCAATGAAGAGAGATTGCAGTAGAAACAACTCGACAAGAAGATAGACTTAGAAGTTGCTGTTCGTCTTGGATTTGTCGGGTTAGGCTTTGTGTAGAATAATGGTGGCATAGACATTGAACAGTATTTTTAAAGACATTAATTCCTGTTTGTCTTTTGGTTTTTTTGTTGTGAATCAATAATTTGTGCCATTTACTGTAACCCTTTACAATTTTTCATAGTAGTTTCTAAACATTCAGTATTTAGTATAAGAATGATATTTAAATATTGAAGAAAAGGTCTCACGCCACGATCTGAGATTGTTGTTGCATGGTTGGGAGATAATTAATTAGAACCTTTTGTTGTTCCTGGCAGACTCACATAGCTTGTGTATCTTAACCCATTGTAACATGAACTACCAGAAGTCCTAAAAAACGTACTTTGTTTGTAACCTACATAGAATAGGTGCCTTGTAGAATAAGTACAAGAATCTTTTAAAGTGTACTCTAGATTATGCTTAGTTTATCTGAACATCTGGAAAGGCCTACTAAAATATGTACTATCTCAGTTAGAGCTTGTAATGAAAATGAGACGTGAACACTGACTAACTAAATGACATTGTGACGTATTGAGTCACTAAATCTGAATAAAGTGTGATGAAAACCTGAGTAAATTCAAATCTTGGAATCACGTTTAACACGTTGTTTTCACATGAACTATCATAGATATAAAGCTCTTCTTGCTATTTTTGTGTCAGTATGTATGGTTTGACTAGATTATCTCGGACTATTTTAAGAATATAATTTTGCAAGAAATTCTAAGTCAACATCCCTATCGTATTCCTAGTATAAGAATTAATACATCATGCGTTCTTCTATTATGTACTAACTAATTTCCACTTAACATTAAAAGATAATAGTTCCCTGTAGTGTTTAGTATTTTTACCATGTTTTATGTGTTTTTTATAGCTTCATTCCCAGACATGTGTATTTAACATTTGGCCCATTCTTTCTATTGCGTGATTTCTCATCTCGATGGCCTTTGGACAGTGAAGAGTATTACATTACTCGTAATGAAAATGAAATTTTTAGTAAATTAATAAAAATTTACGTGTTAAACTGTTTTGAAAAATCGGTTAAAAGTACATAATGTATCAATAATCCCATCTACAGTTTCTGATCTCAGGATACTACTTTCTTATAAAAGAAGAGTCCTATAAATACTTGCAACATTAAATAAAACTAAAAATAATTATCGAGAGAAAAACAGATCATTATTGCTAAAAGCTTTTCTGTCAAAACCAAAAGTAATTATTTTGCTTTCAAAATAAAACAATTTTAGTGATAATAAAAAAATCTAGACAGTGATAAATGTTCTATAATTAATGATACTTCTTTGGGAAGATTTAATAAAAACCCCAACTTACATTATTATAAAAATCGAAAAACTTTCTATTTTTACATTTTAAAATGATTAATCTAGAAAACTGAGATTAAGTACATGTTGTCTCTATTCTTAATTAAATTATTAATTAAAAATGTAATGTGCATCAAATTTAACAACCACAAAATTAATCAAAAATTCATTTGACTAAATTAAAATGGTTCATTTAATTACGTTCTGCACACAATCAAAAGCACAAGAAAATTTAGATTAAAACTTGAGTAAACCGAAAATTACTGGAATTTCTCATTTTCAGATATTAAGAGCTTTTTAATTGGATGATGAGCAGCAAATCAATTTTTCAATTTACAAAACCTCATTTATTAATTTAGCTCCTTCATTTGTATTCTGAAACGAAATAGGGGTAATGTTCTTTTTGAGTTTTCTGAAGTTGATAATAATCTTCATTCCTGATATTCTATGAATTAGCTTATTTATCATATTTTTTAAAATATGCACAATATTTAATTGATTTAATTTAAAGTGTTATGTTTGAAAATGGTAATGTAACTGCAATAATAAACTAATCCATTTACAGACTAAATTAATTATAAAGGTCGTAAGAACAATAGATGGTAGTATCGTTGTTGTACAATATTTATAAAATAAAATAAAAATGTGTAATAATTTCATATGAACAATGCAAAATTTACAACACGCTACAGTGACGTAACATTTACTTTGTATTTAGTAGGTACTATAAATTTTATTATTTCTACTAAATGTGATCAATGGCAATAAAAAGCAAAAATTAACATAAAACTGAACTTATAAGAAGCTTAAGTTTGTCTTTGTTAGAACTTTATTTAGACATTTGTGTTAGAAAAGAAAAAAAACAAGAATCAAACATAAAATAATATTTACTGCTTTCGATACGCTTAGAACCTGTTAAACCTAAATAACATAAAGAAATGGCACAAACTATTTTACTGACACATTCTACAACCAGAAATAATAAAGAAAACTGTGCATATCTATGGTCTGATACAGCAATCGTTTTGAAATACAGAGTCTCACTAGATATTTAGTATATTGAAATAACATACTCCATTGAAATGAAAATCCCTGCATGAAAACACTATTATAGATTTTCTACTGATTAACCTTAGCTAATGGCGGAGATTTAAAAAGGCTACACATACTTTTTAATACAGATATTACGCTCTTGAACAAGTGAGTAATTATGTTGCTTTCATAAGCTACAAAAAAAAAGTTCGTACCTTTTGGTATAAGTCTTCGTTTTCGTTACCTTTAGCTTCTTCCCATTTGTTACTTTGAAATAGTATCTAAACAATCTAAACATAAAAATTACAAAGTGCTGCCTTAACATAGGAAGCAGAAGATGCGCCACATTCAAAGAACAGCTTCCTTCAAAGCGTCGGGCGCTACGCTGTAACGAAGAACAAAATAAAGAACAACAGGAAATATGACGATTGCATAAAGTTGGTAGCTCTCCTAAAGTCGGCATTGCACCTTTTCTCGAGTTTTTCTTTTGAGGGAAAAAGTGAAGCTATGGAAATTTCTAAGAAAAAGCCCACTACACTTTAAATTTAGGCAGACTTTAAGCACATATAGACAAATAGGCATCTAAAAATAAGGATTTCGAAGCGCTTGGATAGAAACAAAAAATACAAAATGAATATGAATTATAAAAAAAGTAGAAAAATGACTAAAATAGGCAGGAAAATTTAAAAGAGGTACAATTCGTGTGAAACTTAAGAAATAAGGCATTTTAGGCAACTTTATTTATTTGTTATATTATATCTTTAATATTTAAAAATGTCTAAAAAGCACTTTAGCGCAAAATAACAGGAATAAAAAATACATTTACAAACTGAATTACAAAAACAAAGAAACAAAGATAGAAAATAGGCAATAAAATTAAATAAAGGGGATTTATGTGAAATTTAAAGGAAAAGGTATTTTAAGTAACTTGCCAATTTAAGTATTTGTTGTGATCAATTAACATTCGTGGGCAAAAAAACAGACTAACAACCAATTGCGAAAAAAAGAGACAGATGACTGAAATATGCAGTAAAATTTAAAGAAATAGGTTATTTACACAAAATTCAAGAAACAAAGCATTTTAAGCAACATCCATTAAACCCTTTTCTATAATAATAATAATAAGAATAATAATATTCTTTATTAAATTAGATGATTCCATTACAAATATAAAGTAAGTTAAAGACAAAGTAACATTCTAACCAACTAATTTAATCTCAAGGCAATGAAATGCTGTTCTTCCACTTAGCCTTGCAAATTTAGCAAAATAATAATACAACAAATACGATAATACAATACGCAAATATTTTGAAATAATAATAACAACAAAAGGAAGTGGCAAGGCAATTTGATTATGATGACAAGTTTCTGATTATGTCAGTGCAAACCCAGCTGTTTATTCTTTAAGTACGAATGATACTGAGATTTAAATATTTCTACACTATATAACTTGAAGGCAGAGGGAAGAGTATTGTAAAATCTTGCAATGTTACACGAAAATGATCTTTGAAATAATGAAGTAATATGTGATGGTACAGTTAAAAGTCCTCTATGCCTCAAGTTAAGATGATGAACGTCAGTTCTAAAAGTTATTCGATTATATAAATATCCAGGATACTGTTTGGCAATAACTTTAAAAAACAGTACTCCAGTATGTAAAAACCTGCGGCTGTTCATATTCAACCATTCGAGTTCCTTTAGCTTATACAATACATGTTCTGTTTTCCTAATACCGTAAATAAACCGAATGCACGAATTTTGTAACTTTTGAATTCGGTTGACAGTAGCAATTGTTATACAAGGGCCGTAAACTACGTCACAATAGTTTAGTTGCGATAATACTATGGCGTCACACAACCTTTTCTTTAGATCTACATGCAAATAGCTGCGGTTAGAGAAAAGCATCTTTAAACTACCATATGCTCTCTGGAGGCATTTATTCACATGCAGGTCCAATCTAAGATTGGCATCGATAAGAAGACCCAGATTCTTAACACTGTCTACGAAGGGAATAAATAATCATATCATTAATAGAAATATGCGCAGATTCTTTAACGGCAATGCGTTGTGTTTTACTTCCGAAGACCATACATACTGTCTTAGTGGGATTAATTACTAAAAAATGTTTTGTAGAGATTTCTACTAAATTCTTTAGATCTTCATTTATAGTGTTAGCGGCAACTACGACATTTTGCAAATGAAAAGAGTAATACAATTGCGTATCATCCGCATACATATGTAATTGGCAATTAGATACCGATTTATAAAAATTACAAGTGTAAACAATGTAAAGTAAAGGTCCCAGTATCGAGCCTTGAGGAACTCCCATCCGTAATCGCAACGCTTCAGAATAAACGCCATCCAAAGTTACCATTTATGTTCTGATACTTAAATAGCTTTCAATTAATTTAACTGCACGTAACAAAAGACCAACATAATGCAAGATAGATAGAAGAATTTTGTGATTGATCATGTCGAAAGCCTTACTGTAATCCAGGAGCACGAGTACAGTACACAATCCATGGTCAGAAATTTTCATGACATCATACGTAATTTTCAGAAGAGCTGTCGTACAGCTATGATCTGGTCTAAAGCCTGATTGTATTTCAGGGAGCATGTTATATTTTGTGAGATGTTCTCTAATTTGTTTATTTATTATTTTTTCAATAACTTTGGATAGCGTTGGGAGCAAACTAATGGGACGCAAGTCTTTGTAAGAGGTCGGTTCTGAAATTTTTGGTAGTGGAACGATAACTGCCTTTTTCCAAGCAGTAGGAAAAGTAGACATCTCAAGAGAAACATTGATAATATGAGTGATGTAAGGAAGGGTGTGAGGGCAACACATCTTTAAGAGAGTTATGTTTAAGCCATCAGCACCAGTTGATTTTGATGTTATCGGGTTTAATACTTTGGAGACATCTTCTCCTACGCTAGAAAAACACAAACGGTTTTCAAAATTTCTCATAAGATTGTTATCATAAAATTGGAGCACATCATTACCGGCTAAATGAAAGGCAGGAAGGGAATTGACAAAATAGTTATTAATTTTATTTACGTCTCTAAGTACCGGTGGTATATTTTTAGACTTATTGTTTCAGATTTCTCCATAATAATTAAGCATCTTTTCCATGGAGTAAGAATTCCAAGAAAGCTTTCTTTTCCCTATGTATCGAAGCAGTAGTAAAATTCCTCAACGTTTTATAATATTGAAAGTGAGATAAATCACGTGTACGTTTGTAACGTTTTAAAGCATTATTTCGTAATTTCATCATCAATTTAATATTAGGAGTTATCCACGGTTGAGGATTTTTTTACTAAATGTTGACTGTTTTAAAGGAAAGTGTATATTAATTAAATTTAATAACGAATCATTGAAATATTGTACTTTATTGTACTTTATTGTCAATATTTTTTATATCGTAAGTGTGATGTAAAGGCAATGCCTGCAGATCAGTATAAAACAGGTTTACATCTGAGTTTTGAAAATCTCGGTACGTTCTTATGTATCTTTCATTATCTTTGATAGTTACATTTAATTCCAAAGTTATAAACTGATGATCGGAAATATTATGTATATCAGAAACTTGGACAATTTTTAGAAATTTATCGTTTGTTGTAATAACCACATCGATTAGAGTAAAAGATACCTGAGTAATTCGCGTTGGAGAATTAACGACTTGTGTTAAACCAAACCAAAAAATGGATGAAGATTTTACCTGTAATCTCAGCTCTACCTATTACAAATTTGGCGTTAGTAAAAAGAAAACTTTTAGCTCTGCAACAATGCGAGAAAAATGTAAAGTGATAATAAACCAAATGTGGATGTTGTCTTCACTTTTCTAAATATGCCAGAAAAATTAGAGAAATCAGGTTAAGAGCGCTAGATACCAATTTTTTTTGGACAATTGCTATTAGTATTACCGATTTCTGTATTTTCGTTATTCTAAACTTAGCACCATACTGTATACTATTAGTACCTATACGCTAACGACTGTTTTGCTCTCTATTGTGGACAGTATAGTACATGTAGGTTGTTGGTTTTTTGTATTATTCTCTAAGTAATGGCATTCACTTCTTTCTAAGTTTTCTTACATCATACCGCTTTAGGAACTAAAAAGACTTTTCTGCATCCCAAAAGTATTCTCATATTGAAGAAAATGAAAATTACGTCATACTGTTTGCAAAGCTTTTTTAAGCCAAATCACATGTTATTACATACATCTACTAGTTGTTGTTTGTGAACCTTAAACATTTGTTCCTTTTATTTACTAAAAACTGTCTGCTGGAAGTAATTTTCTATTGGAAGTATTTTGTAACTTGTAGCAAGAAAAGTCGTTAAGGTTTTACAATTTGATTTTCGACTATTTACTGCTATAGCTATTTAAGTATGTCAAAGACAAAGATTCTCAGAACCCAGAAAGAACAGAGTAATGGTTGCATAAATATTAAGAATCCTGGAGCAACAAAAATATGCTAATATACAACTTGCTTGAAACACAGCATAACCCTAAAGTATGATGATGATGTACTGTAATTGGTCTACACTTGGAAAATTCGTAAACTTAAGCAATTTCTTTTCTTCGAAATTCGACCACTTTGTTGTCTAGAAGAAACTATGCTTGTATGAAGATTTTACCGGTCACTTATGAATCCAGTACACTAAATTAATCAAATCAAAAAAAAGAGACATCTAATACAAGTATTATAGAACAACTTGAAGAATCTTATGAAATAACTGCATTACTAGATATTGTACTTAAATGTAATTAATTAATATCGAGGAAAAACCGCCGGAAATTTGTTGCAAAATGGTTAAAATTAAGTAGAAAAGTTCCAGGGCGTTAATAAGGAATATAATAATAAAAGAGTTCGTATGAAATCTAAGCTTTAGATAACTTTTGTATTAAAGAGAAGAACTTATTATAAATAAAAATATGATGAAATAACGAATAGTTAATAATTATAAAATATTAAAAAGTGCTTGCCCTTTACCCCTGAATTTTGTACGAAAGTCTGCAATTATTCAGTAAGATTTACCATTTGCTACTAATTCCTGAAGAAAGTAATTTTATTCTGATTATTATGTCACTGATTTCATGAAATTCAATGTCATTTGCAGACCAATACTGCCATGTTTCGCAC
>VTPC01002267.1:54367-105598 GCA_011009095.1 Ignelater luminosus
TAAAAATTTACAACAAATAATTCAAGAAATAAGGTTCAACCCTATCAATACAAGTTGCTGTTCTAAATATTTGTAATTATCAAATTCTAAAAAGATACATATGAATTGGAAAGTTAAAGATGGTTAAACCTATACCTCACAATGTGCCATTTTGTCTTAGATACAGTTCAACTTAAGACAAATAGTCCTAACTGTATTCAGCTCGCTCTGTCTTACTGGATGGGTCTAGAATATATCAGTTCTATTATTATACATTCCGATATTTCGGTTTAAACAGAAACCTTCACCTTCACCTAATGTTTACTCATCAGTAAACTGCTTCGGTTGTTTTTTCACGTGGTTTGGTAACGACATGGTTGTCATGTCTCTAAATAATATGATTTTCCCAGTTTTCTTGTAGCTTTTTTTATGGGAGACGTAGAAATGAGGTAGGAATCTTGCTTTAGATTCCACTGCAACCAGGCACCAAATCAGGACTACTGAATTCCAACTTTTAAAATAATAGAAAACCAATCAAGACGTTATTCTTGAACAGAGAGTTGCTTCATCAGTTAGATATAATAAAGATGCATTTAAAGGTTGAACACGCCAAAACATGGGCACGAATTAGAACTTACTAGTGCTAAGATAAGAAACATAGGTTGTTTTTTATTTTGACAAAACATATCTAGTAGCCATAGAAACAAATTGTGACAATTGATATTTTTTGTTGTTTATTCGTTGTTCACATGGAAAGCCGTCAACTTCAGCTACGTGAAATTATCTTGCACGAAAACACTAAAAACCCTCTAATAAGTTATAGACCACTAGCAAAAAAGTTAAATTATCCTCATTCAACTGCTTGTTCTGTTTTAAAAAAGCTTCGAGACCGTTTAACAGTGGAAAGGAAGCCAGGAAGCGGAGGAAAACAAGGAGTCAAGGACAAAAAAAAGGAACAACGCTTATTACAGCTTTTTGTATCCAATCCCAAGTTGTCATCGCGTGATATGGCTAAAAAGATAAAAATGTCCCAATCACACGTACAAAAAGTTAAGAGTAAAGCTAGTTTAAAAAGTTATAAGGCCCAAATCGCACCCGATCGTAATGCTAAACAGAATTTAACTGCCAAAACGTAGATCGAGGAAATTGTACAAAAATTTTTTAACAAGATATGAATGCATGGTGATGGATGACGAAACTTATATCAAAGCAAATTCCGGGTCACGACAAAAGTCGTAAAGATGCTCCAGAAGATTGTAAACTTAAAAAAAGGTCCAAGTATCCAAGAAAATACTTACTTTGGCAAGCCATTTGTAGCTGTGGAAAAAGAAGTCGGTCATTCATCACCACGGGAGCAATGAAACAGGAAATTTACAAAACGGAATTCTTGCAAAAGCGGCTTCTGCCTTTTCTAGGAGAGCATAAGTCATAACCATTGTTTTGGCCAGACTTAACTATGCTAAATCAGTGGAAGAGTTGTATGAGCAAATGGAGTTGTTGTAGTTCCCAAAGACTGCAATCCCCCCAACAGTCCTGAACTTCGACCAATCGAAGGGTATTGGTCTATAATGAAATACATCTTAAAAAAGAAAGGTGGAGAAGCCAATTCCGTGGCTGATCTACAGAAAGCCTGGTCATGGGCTACAAAAAGAGTCAGCGATGAGGACGTGCAAACCCGAATGAGCCGTATACGACGTAAAGTACGTTCTGTGGCGTATGATGGTAAATTAGATTAAACAAATATTGTTCACATGTAAAAGACATCATAGATAAATAAAGTATCTCTTGTTTTTGTTCAAATAATAACTCCTTTTTTTATAAAATAAAATTTTAAGTGCCCGATCAGAAACTACCATTAGTACTTCTTGGTTGCGTGTTCTAAATTTCCGTTCCGGTTCCTACATCCGACGATCAGTCCCGTAGGAAAATATCTAGTTTTGTCTTCCTCCTCATTATTATTTCTATGAGTGTAGTTAGTTGGTGTACTACTAGAAACACTTGGTATCGGTACAGTTTTTCTGAAAATTCTTGAATTGCTCTTAATATCAAAAACAGACTCGGAAAATTCTGTTGGGGGTTATTTCGTTCATTTTGTGTTCTATATTTACCTTTGGGTTTCGTCAATTTCAATCGACTACCATTAGTTACGTGTTGACTGTCTTATTGTTTGACGTGTCAAACCATTCTAGAAATTACAACCTTTCGCGGTCTTGCTTTTTAGGAAAACTAGTTATTCATAATTCACAATAACTCTTGTGATATAGTAGTTCACAAACAACCAATTTTATATAGTAACTGCAGCATACCATTATACTCTAGATTTGTTAATTATAGGTATGAGACTTGAGCAGGTACTTGAACTTCAAACAAATATTTTCTCTATGCAGTGTCTGAATCAAAGAATTCGGCGACAGGGCCTTATTAACGCCTTAGAAAGAGTGAATATAAAAATACCCTCAATGTTGCTTTTTATCTGTCTAAATGTTATTACCATCTAGTTGGAGAAAGGTTTCTTTGTATCACCGTCGCTTACGTTTGTGAAAACACAGCATTGACGCTTTCGTCTATCTTTGTTAAATTGGTTGCAGCCTTAAAAACACTTCACATTATCAATTTGATTAAAAGAAAACCTTTACCTAGTATGATTAGGATTTTCCTCAGTTACCTTCAGGAAAAATCCGTATGTTCTTTTACTTTGTAAAATTTACTCCAATGTTCTTTTTTTGTTATGCGATTGTGATGTAAAGAATGAATTTTAAATTTTAAGTTCTTCTAATACAATAGCTGGTAACTAATATTAATAATCATAGAGTTTCCATACCTTTAAAAAAATTAAGAAATGATGTTTTAAAACGCCGCGCCGTTGAGTTAACAGAAATCCTTTAATTAACATAAATCAAATAAGACAAAATTTATAATATACATACCTAACTAATTAACATCCCTAGTATGGGAAATTTTCTTAATATTCCAAGCATTGCTCAATATTATTTAGCTAGCATTTCTTGCTTTCCCTGCAGGCTAAGGATAAGAAATTAATCAAATCAAATCCCTTGCTTGGCAGCAACACAGGTGTCCATGAAAATTCATGCTAAAACTTCCATCAAGGAATATTAATTTAAATTTAAATTTTAAATTGACATCACTGATTTAAATTACAATTTGAGTTAATTCCGAATTCCGAATTACGCAACTTCTTAATTATAAATACTAAAAGAAAGAGTTTGTAAAACAAGTAGGTACTTAATTAGAGAAAGAGAATATCTAAATATTTGCAACAATTCATAATAAATTGAAAAAGTATTTAACTAACTAAAATTAAATTTACGTTAACTCAAGTGAACAGAACAAAGTGTATTATTCTTAAAAGAAAAAGAAAGACGTTTTTCAATTTTCTGGAAATTATAAAAGAGCGTTTTGTAAATTGTAATGCATCTAAAAAAGCAATCGTAGATATATCTATATCTATAGATATAGATTATACTCTAAATAAAAGAATCTTTATTGCAAATAAATAATAATTGAATTTATAAGCGTCTAAAGAATTTCTAATAGTTAGAATTAGTAAGTAATGATAATAAGAAACTAACTAACTCAATGTAATCTTGATCCTCTTAATTTAGTTATTTTACTGAAATTCCTTTAAATCAACAGTTTGGAGATTGTTTTGATAAGCATATTCAATTATCTGGTAATTTCTCAAATTTCATTATGTTTTCTTTGTTTTCAGAATGAACATTTTTGGAAGCAACGAATGTTCCATGGTGCATAGTCGCGATCATCGCCAAATCAAAAATCATGAACCCCGAGAATGTTCTGCTATCAATAATATGAATACAAATAAGTTAGTAGTTCATCCTTCCGAAGCAGTTTTGTATACGGGTCCTTCGAATATGCAGGACAATCGAATGGTGTGGGCAGCTTTAACACCAAGAGGTACTCAACATTTCATATCGGAGAATTATCCAAGAAACTTAATTGATTATGCAGAAAACGAAGATCATTACGAAACAATTGATAATTTAAATATACAACCTGTACCTACAGTTACGTACAACACGTGCCAAAAAGGTTTGGAATTGAAATTAGCTAGAGAAAATAAAGGTATTGATAATTCTGGGTTCGTAGATTATGATTATGAAGACCCAACACCACTTATCGAAAGTTATCAGCTGAGCGATATTGAGAATAGAGACGATTCACCGTATTATTCTACATTAGGAAATACTGACATGCGATGTGCCAGTTTGGGTAGCAGTTACAGAAGGGGTATACCGCTCAATTTGCCATTGAGACCTCGTGTTTCTTCTCCAACTCGCATCGAGCATCCGAACTTACCACCATTGAATCTTTATCCGCACAAAGGGGGAAACATGACTATGACTTTGAAAAGAAATAATTTGACTTATAGAAAACCTGATAACATTGCGTATCGAAATAATGATAACCTCTTGCCCAAATATGGCTGTTAATTGTAGATTTAATTGTCTTTATAAAGATTCTTTTGTTATTATTTTTTAAACTCGATTCTTATGTGATACCTGACGTGTTTTCCTCATTCATTCGCAGTATCATTTTTAAGTGTTATTTAAGTTGTTCTTATTAGAGATAATTTATGTTGGATAATGCCTCGACAAACAAAACACAGTTTTCATAACGTGTAATCAAGCCTCTCACGTTGTTACCATTCATTTTACCAACGTTATTTATTGATTTATAAAATGATTTTTCAATGTTCCTTATAATAATAATAGTAATATATGCATTTGTTGTAATCTATGTATATGCACGTATTATGTAATTTATTAAAAATAAATTATTCGTGTAAAATCGTTTTGATTGGAGTTAAAGTAATTGAAGTGACAACTGTGTATGTAAATTATATTGTTTGTTGACACAATAATAGTAATGATATGATCATAATTGCAAAACAACGTGTTCTTCGTTGTTGCAATATACAATCCAATGTGACTCGTACGGTTTTAGATAACGGGGCCAAATTTTATCACTAAAAACAAATGTCTGTACTACATACAAACACTGATAAAAAAATTGTTCCTTTATAATTATTGCCATGCAATTAAATAATGTTTATAAAAAAATTGCGATCTCTTTATGAAATCGCTGCCGTCTGTTGATTTATGTTAACTTTAATGGTGTTAACCACATTTGTCAACTTTTAGACAATTCAGTTATACCATTAGATGCAAAGAGAGTAGTGGACGGGTCGGTGGGGCAAAACGTCGGCAATTTGATCGTGGAGATTTTAAATTCGAGATAGTAAAAAGTAATTCAAGGCAAGATTTTGATAATAACTATACAAAACCTTAATTGGAAAAACTTTAGGAAGTTAGAGCGCTGCACTGTACAAAGTCAATAATAGCTTTGTTAAGATAAGCTTAACATAACTTAAAAAACCAACTGAAAAAGATAAAAACATCAATTGACTCAAATAACCTGACCGGCCGTCCGAAAATACTATTAGTTCATTTTAAAAGTAAGATCTGATTTTATCCAAACCCAATAGGAGTTTCTTTCAGGCCTAAGTTCAAGTTTAAACTAACACAAACTCAAGTTAACAATACATTCTTGTATATAGTCTTAGAAAATTTCACAAACGTAGTCACCTAGGTTTAATACATTATTAGGCGAAGTTTTGGTAAAAAGGTCGCTTGTATTATAAAGAACTATGTTTAATTCTGGTACTTTACGTATTGATAAAGTAGGACGCCAAAACTAGATATAATTTCACGAATTCAATTACGTCTTATTTCATGTACTATTATCCTTTCCAAGAAATCTCTAGTTTTTAATTAAAGAGAAAAGGCTTAGCATTTCTGACGGCGTCGGTTCCTAAACTGATTGAATGAAATACCATAACCTTACCTGACCTATCTTGTGAGAGCTTTACTTAACACGGTAACTGCTGAAACAGAATCCACGTTATGTAAAATATATAACCAGGTTTGAGTTGTATGATGGTAATTGGTATACGTCAAACCAAGAAAAAGAGTTGCACATATCAATTTTTCGTGCGAATAGAGAAACCAAAAATTCAATAAGGCAAAACATTCTCCACTATGTAATGCTTCATGTGAAATATGTTTCAGTGCCTTAAAATGGAACTACTACTACCTTTTACTTATGCCTGCATATCGTTTTTAATTGCAATATCTTTTGTTGCTTGAAGAACACACTCCAATTAGTACTTGGATTCTTAGATGAGTTATTCTGTTGCTTTTTTAGTTTGCTACATATACAAGTAAAAACAACTACTAAAATTTCTCATAATGTGCGGTTATGACTTGAAGATCAATTAAATGTTTTTGGCGTATTTTTTCTGAATTTCCATACGATGTTTCTTATATATCAGCTAAAAAAGAACCTTTTTAAGTACATTCACGTATACATGTAAAATACACAAGGCTCTGTAACTATAGTGTAGTTAACACGCGAATTCGTAACACACCACCCTAGTCCCATATAGCACCGGACGTCCACTGGACGTCTATTTATCATCCAAATTTCGTCCTGACGTCCATGGACGTGTTTGGACGTCCATTGGACATCTATTTGTCATCCAAAACAGTCCACATTATGCCCAAAGGTCGTCCAGATAATGTCCAAAAGTTGTTCAAATTATGTCCAAATTACGTACAAAGAAATGTACAGATTACGTCCAGTAACGGACGTCCGTAGCATGTCCAAAGTTGTGACAAACGGACGTCCACTGGACATCCATCCTCCGAAATTTGGACGTCCAATGAACATCCATAGGATGTCCGTGTGCTATATGGGGTGATACCTTTGCTTTTATGCTGTTTGCGAATCGTTAGTTTATTTTATAAGAAGTTCCTCAAACTTTAGTCATAAGAGTATTTTTGGTTATTCATGAAACTGCCCAGATATGCAATGAGTAGTATTTAGTGTAATAATAACACTTGCTTAGTCCATTGACTAATTTAAATTTTAATCAGACATACGTATTCTCTAATCAAAGTCAACGCAACTGTATTGTGAACATATTCTATAACAGAAAAACTACCACTTTCAATACATTTCAAACCACAACTTGAAAAAATAAAATTTACAAAATCAAGTATTTTGACCATTTCACTTGTCTCTAATTAAAACTCTGGTGACATTAATTAAAAGTTTGGATGTTTGTATCTTATCACTAATGATGCTGCCAACAAGCTAATTCGATTTAACTGAATTAATTTTTATTCTAGACAAATATAACTGTTTGATGTTTTCAGTTCTTTTATGTAGATCTCTGAAAATTTTAATTTTGATAAAAGCTGGAATTTATTATATAATCGTTATTAGAATATCTTCAAAACTATGTGCTAATTGCAACAAAAGTCGCATAAAAACGATTTTCGTAAGAACCACAATTTAGAGCTACAAGCAACAACCCTTATAAAACGATAACCTGCTCGATGGTGATGAAAACCTTACAATTTGTTACATTGTCCGAGGGCGGCAAAGAACTAAAGGATTTTTTTCCGTCATGTTCTACAAAACGAAGGCTATCAAACAAACTAAAAACTACTTAATTTTCTTTACAACTAATTTAAAAAAATTAAAAACAATCTCCAAATACATCGCTGCTTATGAAAGATTCTGAACTAGAAATCGCGATATTCCGAAACCACTTGTTTTGGAACTAGACGTTTTCTCGTTTAGACCAGTTTTTCTGAAAAAGTATTGGAGATGTTGAAAAAACACATTGCATAAAAGTATTAGTCCCATTTTCCATGATTCGATTGATTTTTGTTTAGGGGTTCTATGATTGTTAAAGAAGTTATTGAAATTGAAATAAATATTGGGTTACGCCATTTGCTTCGCATCCTGCGATTTTACGCAGCCCTTCTTTCAATCTGTTGTCTTTGTGAAGTTTTCAAGATGAATATCTATATCTGGAACAAAATATTCAAAAATCTGGTCTTTTTCGAAATCCTCTAAATTGAATGATAGTGTCACAGCCAGTTATAGCATGAAATGCTGAAAGATTTTTGGCCATAGAAGAATTTAGAGAGATTTCTTGAATTGGAATAAAGCTTCTCGAATCTTGAGTGCCCAATTTCATCCACACTTCTGGCGTTAACTGCCTTTTAAAGTGTACTAGCAGTACTATAACGTCCGTATCTTTACTTTCAATGGTACGTATTGTAAAGCCTTTTTGTTTGGCTAACAAGATATGCAATAAAATTTTGAATTTAGACTATAGCTTTGCTTTAAAATTAAATATATCAGAGAAGCATACATTTGTAAATAACACATCAGGAGTTTTGGAATATATACAGGGTGTTTGGTTCACCGCCGTATATCCAAAAAGGAGTGGTAGAAGACATGATTTGGAACTTATCTAACCTAATATACTATTATACAAAGTGTCACGGTTTTTGAGATATTGTTATTTTTCATAATTTTACCCAATTGTACGTATTTCCCCATTTAAATGTGAACACCGCGCGATTGGAAACTTTTAATTTGAAGATAATGATAATTTTATAATCTTTCGTAGCTACTCTATCACTTTTAGTCATTTTCATCCACTCCTACAAGTGATTAAACAAATTATACCCGGAGAAAGTTAAAAAAATTATGACTAAAATTTAACTTTTACTTCATAAGGCTATAAAAGAGAAAAATCCAATAGGTAATTATGTTCAATCATTTTTAAAAACATCCTTGTTCTTTCAACATAAACTGATACGTACCTGCAACACGCAAAAATCACAAAATTAACGGTTGAAAATGCAAAAATCAACACCACCAATGGTTATGAAGCCAAACCTACAACTAATAATGTGTTATCAAGTGTCTGCTTTTGTGCGGCCAAATGGTTTCATTGTATTTAAGTCGCCTGTTAGTCCTAAGAATCTGCAGGTGGTAAAAACTGTGATATGTCATTTTAAAGGGCAAAGAACAGGGATACGTCCAATTGGGTGAAATTATGAAAAATGACAATAATCTCAAAAACCGTGACACTTTGTATAATAGTATATTAGGTTAGATAAGTTCCAAATCATGTCTTCTACCACCCCTTTTCAGATATACGCCGGTGAACCAAGCACCCTGTATATAAATTTTTTGCGACAGAAAGTTTTTTAGTTCTCTCTTATTAAAAATAGAGTGGATGAATGTATAGCACTGCATTGGTAGGGTTACGTTTTTACTGTTAATTAATTTATTAATTGTCTTCTCTTTTTTCCCCTTTTTTGGGGCACATTTCTTAATAGAATCTTTTTTATAGTGATTGAACACAACATCAATCTTATTAACATTGTGGGCGTTTTTAAAGACGATCTTATCATGTAAGGTGGCATATTCACCAACTGCCATACTTATCGTCAAAGTACATGCTATGTATAACGCTAAACGCATGTGAATATAGGGAGTTACCATGCTGCAGTACTTACTACACGAGTTTGGTATTACACATAGTGGATAATAATCAAAGACAATGACAGAGATGTTTTACTACTACTAATATACGTCCAATATAAACTAATCCATAGGAATCTGGATGAAATTAGGCACTCATTAAGATTGATTCTGATCCATGAAATATATCTATATTCTTCTTTGACTAAAGATTCGTCAGAAGCAGTTGAATAATTTGGTTCCTCAACCAGCGTTACCTTCGGTGCTCGATTATGGGTGGCAAATATTAGATTCGGTAGTTCGTACAGAATCATCAATGCCAGAAAATACAAGGATCTTAACAACATGTAATTGCAAAAAGGAATTGCTAACGTACTAATTTGTGTTGCTTGTTTAATTTAAAAATCATCAATGCAAAAAAATTAATTGGCATGCATTGGTTCCTATAAATGCATAGGCCAGTTAGCTTACAGAAATAACGCAGTTGCAGTAAAAAAACTCTGCATTAGAGAATTTTCAAGAAATTATAATATAATCGGATAGTGACTTCTATAAAGTATTTTAAATATCGGAGTCAATATAATACAAGGTGGTCCCCGGAAGCGGGAATTTTTGATAATGTTTTTATTTCGTAACTCTGTATAGTTGGCTGTGCATTGTTTTGTCAAACTATCTGTCACTGTATGCCATTTAGTAATCATGGAACAGTGGTCCGGTGAGCAACGTGCTTTTGTGGTTAAGTCGTACTACAAAAATAATTGTGTGGTTGCCGATCAACGACATTTCCGAACTTATTTTCAAATTCGTCGACATGGCAGAGTTCCCTTGGCTCATGCCATAAAGGAATGGGTATGTAAATTTGAACAAACAGGTTCAGCTAACAATGTCAAACATAAGGGACCAAAGAAAAGTGTAAGAACACCTGAGAACATCGATCGCGTTAGAGCATCTGTAGAACCAAGTCCAAAACGTTCAATCAGAATACGAGCTCAGGCGTTAAGAATTTGTAAGATCTCTTTACTTTTTGCTTAAAGATCTCAATCTTCATCCCTACAAAATTCAAATTGCCCAAGCACTAAAACCAACAGACATCCCAAATCGTCTACATTTTGCTAAAACTCTGCTTGAGTATGAGATTGATATACACAATTTGTGGATGTCTGACGAGGCGCACTTCCATTTATCCGGCTATACCAATAAACAGAGTTGCCGTTATTGGAGAAAATCCACAGGTGCTCCACGAACAACCATTACATAGCCCAAAGGTAACAGTATGGTGTGCGATGTCGTCAATGGGAATTATTGGTTCCTTAGTTTTTGAAGATGAGAATGAGAATGCTGTTACGGTCAATTCAGTGTTGTATACCGATATGATTAACCAGTTTCTGAATCAACACCTGAACACATTTCCACAGAACAATCGAACATGGCTCCAACAACATGATGCTACCTCACACACCACAAGAGCGTCATTAGATTCTTTGCAAAGATTGTTTCCGAGACACATTATTTCCAGACGAGGAAATATCAAGTGGCTTGCAAGGCTTGCGATTACTTTTTTTTTGGGGCTACCTAAAGCAAAAGGTTTTCGTTGATAAACCAAGAACCATTCAGGAGCTTCAAATAAAAATTATTGAAGAAATTGCTAATATTCCTTTGGATATGTTGTATAGCGTTATGGAGAATCTCCACGAAAGGCTTCGAGAGTGCATGAGGAGAAAGGAAGGCCACTTACCCGGGATTATTTTTAAGAAATAAATATTGTATTTCATTTAAATAAAATTACCTTTAGATTCTTAAAGAATTCAAAGCTTCCCGCTTCCGATGACTGACCACCTTGTATATCTGAAACTACCGGTTGAAAATCAACTTGAATATTTTGTTCCAGATATAAATATTCATCTTGAGAACATCGCAAAGACAACACATTGAAAGAAGGGCTACGTGAGATCATAGGATGCCAAACAAAGGACATAACCCAAAATCTACTTCGGTAACATCTTTAATTACGGTCCTAGAAGACCAAAACCAAAAATCAATTAAATCCTGAAAAACGAGGCCAATACATTTATACAATGCGTCTTTTCAACATCTCTAATAGTTTTCGAGAAAAACTGGTGTAAACGAGAAATGTATACGAGGTCTGTTCAAAAAGTATCGCGAATTTTGTGTTTTTTCAAAAATTATATATTTATTCATGAATATCTATTTTGTCCCCTTCAAAGTAATCCCCATCAGATATTATACACTTGTGCCAACGTTTTTTCCAATCCTCGAAGCACTTCAAAAAATCATTTTTTGTGATCTTGTTCAGCTCCTCCTTCGATGCCGTCTTTATCTCCTCAATTGTAGCGTAGCGTCGTCCTTTCATGGGCCTCTTCAGTTTCGGGAACAAGAAAAAGTCACAGGGGGCCAGGTCTGGGGAATACGGTGGCTGCGGCATCATTAGTGTGTTGTTTTTGGCCAAAAATTCGCGCACAAGCAACGATGTGTGAGCAGGGGCGTTATCATGGTGCAAAAGGCAATTTTTGTTCTTCCACAAATCCGGGCGTTTCTGGCGGATTGCTTCGCGCAAATTGCGCATAACTTGCAGGTAATATTCCTTATTGACCGTTCTACCCTGTGGCAAGAACGCATGATGCACCACGCCCCTGCAATCGAAGAAAACTGTAAGCAAAACCAAAAGTACGCTCTTCGTCGTTCACATCTTCTTGGCCCTCTGAGACATTTTGTACCACCGATAAACGTTGCTTCGGTCCAAGGTAGCTTCACCATATGGCACAGTCAACATTCGGAATGCGTCCGCGCATTTAATTTTGTTTTTCACACAAAATTTGATACCGATTCTTTGATCCATTTTTTGGAATAGGCAAAAATCGAAGACGAGCCAAAACACGTCCAAGCAAAACAGCTGTCAAAAATTAACTGAACAGTCAAAATGGCCGAACTTGTCGGCATAAGTGAGGGACATGAGTAGGTACCAACATAACGCCACAAGAAAATCTAAAATCGAATATACGTAACCCGCGGAAATTCAAAATTGGCGATACTTTTTGAACAGACCTCGTAGTTCCAAAACAAGTGATTTTAAGATATCCCTATGTTTAGTACAGATTCTCCCATAAAATACCATGTGTTTGCAAATTTTCTATAATCTTTTTAAATTAAGGGTTCTAGTGACAAAAATTAAATAACTTTTGGTTAGTTTGATAGCCATCGAGCGGGATGATTCTATAAGGGTTATTGCTTTTCTGAATTGTGGTTCCCACAAAAAGCAGAATAAACGTTTAAGTGAACTATACTATATTAACTGATCTCAAACCAAAACTTTATTATTTGGAACAAATCTTTTTACAAAATATTATGCTTCCACCGATTCAGAAGGTATAATAACCCCTGTAACTGTTTATTTCAAAACATAATCATTAATAAAGCCTAAGGCTGCATAATAATAGTTTCCTTTTGAAAATTGCATGGTACCAATAAACAACTCTTTTGATAGATAGATTCCAAACAATTTTTTGAAGTAGTATACATAAATCGCAAGCAGACTTACATTCAGTGTTTGCAAAACAGTTCAAGTAAGTCTTCTTTATTCTTTATATTCACTAAAAAAAAGGTATTAGGTATAAGAAAACCCTGGTATTCTATTACGAGAGATCATGAAACTAGGGTTTTTTTGCTTTTGTCGTGCAAGCTGCTAATTTATTTGCAATTCCAAGTATATTAGCATTGCCACATTAGCCCATAGTAACTAAATATTTGAAAGAACACTCATACTAAGTGCTTTTAGCATGAATACATGAAAAGCAGTTGCTGTTTAATCATAATTCCCTAATTTTGTATTGGAGATTTAGCTTTTATAAAAGTACTAATATTGTTGTTGAATACGAGATCAAGTTACTGAACCTGAAAATGCACTACTTAATTTTTATTAATTATAGATAAAAGTTCACATTTGTAAATAAACGACGAGAAAACATAAATTACACATTACAGTAATCTTATACAAGCTTTATTGCTTATTTGTCCCATTACGTGTTTAATTACATATATTAAGTAAAATTTAAAAAGGATAATTTCAAGCTTTTTGTTTATTAAACCTACATCACAATGATACAGAGTGATGACCCTTACTCTTTGTAAAGATAAAAAATGTAGTTCCTATATTTTATTTTTTACTTCATTATGATAGATTTGCATTAAATGGATCAACAACAACAGCTGATCCTTTCTTGAAATTTCTAAGAATATACGACGACCTCGTACAGTACTTGATAAGAGATTCGATGGAATCAGTATTACAAATTATTAGAAACAAGCACAGATTGATCAAACAATTAAATATGGAGGGCATAATAAAGTGGAAAAAATTATCATGAGCCACGCGCCTGGTTAAAAATACCAATGTAAAAAATAACATGTACTTATTATCACTTTGCCTAGCTAATTTAATAGATGTGTTATTGAGGATATGGTAAAACGTTAACATAATAAAATAAAAGGATATTTTCAACAAATTGTATATTTTTTATATCATCTAACAAGTCATTCGATAAAATATCTTTGCATTGATATGTCTAGTTCAATGTAACGTACATAATGCCACTACATTTTACTATAAAATGTACTCGGTACATTTGTAATAATTATGATTTGTTAAATTATTGTCTAGTTTGTAAAAAAATAACAATATTATAACAAAAAACATTATTAACATACAAAAATATTTTATAAGAAAAATGCCTGATTATAATTATGAGTTAATTAATTAATTAATGTTTAAAAAAGTCCTACTAACTAAGTTTTACAAACACAAAGGGTACATAATAAACAAGGCAAGGCAAAAATATTGCGTACATATAAAAATTACAAAAAAAGAGAAAATAAATAAATGCAAAATTCGCTTAAATAAAAGAGTCAACGATATAACTAGCAGAATATAAAAGCAAACTTTAAATTAATATTAATTTCTAAAAATTAATTGATGTTATTGTCGAATATTAGGCTCTTCCTCGGGCCGGTCATCGACAGTGTCTGTAAAAATAGGAATTCAATATTAGAAATATCCAAGTACAAAAATATTTAAGTTGAAATTTTTTAGAAAAGAAAACAAAATGAACGCTATAATTCTGCTTGCCACATCGTCAAACAATCATTTTACAGAAGAAGCTTAACTTTTATTTATTTTTTATTTCTTTTGTTTCAAGAGTGATCAGAAATAAGCAAACAGAAACACAATCATTATTCCTTTGGCTTGATTCACAGATTGCAACTAGAGCAACCTTGACGTTTTGGCGGGCTCTACCGTTATGTAAAATTAATCGTAAAATTAAAGCTGTAATACACGTGATGTTCTTTTTAAATCTCATGGTTAGATAGAATTACATTACAATTTATTAATTCTACTCTCATATCGAATACAGGCTATAATTAAATAAATCTGGATGATGTCGACATTTAGAATTCTCCCTATTAAATCATAAAATTAATGTTAATTGACATATCACTTTATCTATTAAAACGTCACTAACGTTTTGTTAACATTGGATTTATATTCTAAAACAATTTCTGGTACTCATCTACGAGTATGGATACTATACCGCCAACCAGTTCTAACCGAATTTGTATTACTCAGATAACTTGATTATCGAGAAATCATGTTAAGTGTTAAGTATAGCAAGTTAAATATAAACTCTCTGGAAGATTTTTGTGTTTTATTTTTATATTTGAAGAATTGCTATTTTTAGTTTTAGTTTTTTAGACATAAACAGACAACTTCAAAGTTTTTTGAGACATGAAAGACGTGGAATTAAAAGTGTGATAATAAGAAACGCACACAATTAAATCTATATTTGCGAAGCGCGCTTTATCTTTATGATCTATATGATCAACATAATTCAACATAATTCAACATAATTCAACATAAACATAAGAATCCAAACGTAAACTTGAGGTCTACGAAACTTGACATTTTTAAAAATAAACAATGGAATTATGCAAGTTTTACTATTATTACTCTTTCAGTAAAAATGTGAAGAATTTAGCATGAAGTAAAAACAAGAGATTAAGTATGATTGATGTGGAACAACAAACTAACAGCGAGAAATTACCCATTTGTAAAAAATAATAGAAGAAAGAAAATAATCAAGATAATTTAAAAGAGCTGCAAAATATAAAGCGTTTGAAAATGCGAATGTCAATGCAAAAGTGCCTGTAAAACTGGAAAAATATACTGGTCGGAAAAGATTATTACACAAAGAAAAAAAAGGTATGTAAGGTAAGTAAAAACCAGTATTTTCTCGTGAAATAAAGAGCTAACTTAATAAAGAAAGCAAAATCGAATCATTTCTTCAGTTTTCTTGCCCAAAATTGTATCAACACGATTAGCGATAGGTACGTACCTTCGTCTACAAAGAAATCAATTCAATAAAATAGGACTACTAACATGCATTTATTTAATCTTGTATCACACAGAGGTAAAGATAAATCTGAGACATCTTAGAAAATTTGGATCAGTTCGAGCAATTTCGGGAGAGCAATCTTTAATCATCTAAAAGAAATGTCTTGAGTCATGGGTCATCATACGATGGCAATATATATTTAAAGGCCAATAAAACCGGTTGATTCAATACATAGGGCATGGAGAAAAAAGAGATTTATGACCTTTCCGAAACCAAATCCATCTTTTCATTGTTGAGGTTAGATTTATTTTCTATGCACCTACCGTGGATAAGTTAACATTTTAAGATGTCTTGATTTTCGACAAATTAACGTTTGTATAATTGAATGTTAAAAATGAATAAGACGAATCTGACTTGATTAATATTTGTTACCAAAATAATTCCACACAGTCATAAGTGATGAATTTTTAGAATTTTAGGAACTACCTGCACTAAATCTTATATTATCTAACATGAAGAATGTTGCACATGCGTTATGTTACAGTCATTGTACCTTTTTATATTAATTCAAATTTTGGAAACCCCTGAAACAGCAATCTGAAGGATTTTCTAAATATATTTTTCAAGGTTTTAAAATTCCTATACTATCAGTAAACGCTGATATTTTAGAAAGAGCATTCAGGAAACTGTTAAAGGTGAAAATTTAAATAATACTTTTTAAAGTTGCTTATTAAATGCGAACAAATGATAATATTTGTTATAAAAAAGACATTATTATTCACTTCACATAAATATTCAAAAAGAATCGGTAAAGATTAACTCCTAAAAGCAATTAATTTTTTCTGAAGCTTAAATTAGAAAATTTTGTTACAGTCTTTTTGTCAAACTAAATTTATCTTTACACGCTCTAATTTCCACATAAGTTAACGCCCTGAAAGTTTCGAAATGCCGACGAGCCTATTTTTAAAATGAAGATGCACAAAGAAGGCGAAAGTTATTTCAGTTAGGAAAGCTGCAGTTTGTTTATAGTTCGTTCTAAAAATAATATTCCTTTATTTGCACAAAAATACATGCGTAAAAGGTACCACGTTTTTTTTACTCCCTACTATAAATACTAAAACTGAATCAGACTACTACAAAAACTAACGAAGATATTATAGCACCAGACGTGCCAAAAATTCGTGCGCCAAAATAACAAAAGTACGATGCGCGCCAAAACGAGTTTTTTTATCTTTGAATAGCGCCATTTGGTCGTTTAAAGTTTTAATGAATGATTTGGTTCTGAATATAAAAAGAATGTGCTACATGTATATTAAAGTATTCAGTCGTTATAGAATTCCATCGCAAAGGAATAAATCAGTCGCTAAATATCAAAAAATTGCGTCATTTAAAATTAAACACTTAAAAATTAAATAATTTAATAAAGTCGCGGCCGTACTACGAGATCGTGCAGAGATAAATTATTGCTTATTTCTGAACATCATAACAGATGATGTCTAGTCTCTACTTCATTAAGTCCATTAACTTCAATTCAATTGAATCTGGTGGCGCATAGACTAGACGTCTACTTCTACATCTACTTCTCGTATACATTTAATTGAACACTTTTTTTTTGGTTTGATGAACAAAGGTTGTTTCACAGCCTTAGTTGTATATTATTACTACATCTAGTTTAACTAACTGCATAGTACAATAAGAATCCATTATGAACATGCAATATGACCTTTTTATTTGATCATTGTACTACGCAATTGTTAATATAAAGAATGTATGCAGATCAGTTCCTCCCATTATAAACAAGAATGTATAGTATATAATATAAAAATATATCATCAATTCCACTTAATAAACCTTACAATTTATTGGAATTGATAAAACTAATATTTGATAATTATACAATTAAGTCTTAAATTAATTTGAAGATGTGGCTTAATTCTAATAGATGACAAATTTTTAAAAATTATGAGAATCTACAATCTACACAATCTACACGTGGGTGAATATAACATAGTAGAGTATTAAAGCTGATAATGTTATTATTCAAGTACTTCCGCTGACATGAACTTTAATTATGATTGACTTTCATCAAATTTGATGAAATATTAAACGCGTGGAATCAGTGTTAAGTGTTTCATTACAGGACAGATTTTAATGTTATGTAAACAAAGTGTTTTATTGCACTTTGACTATTGTGCGTGTTTGCAAAATCGAATTGTACGTAGTTGATACCTACATATTCAAAGGAAAGTGTACATTGATTTTCTGATAAAATGTAATATGTATTACAGTATAAACAAATGATAAAATCTTATTAATATCTCCTGCCTGTTTATATATTACTGGAAATTCTAGATAAAGAGTTTAAACGATTTACCAATAAATACCTAGCTAGCGGACGTATTAGTGTAGCAGTAATATAGAGCTCAAATATTGCCAATAGTAATTAATGCAATTCTAATTTATTTTAATATTTTGAGAAAGATCCAGAGGTTTCATTTCTGTGTACAATATTTTCTCGTTTAGAAAAATGGATAAGATTTTCAAATTGCGATAATGTAATACCTTTGGTAAATTAGTAAATTTTGAATTTTAAAAATTATAGCAACTTAAAAATTATAACAAGTTAAAATCACTTACAAAGCTAGAAATTCTAGTCTTATCAAAATTACATTTTATGCTAAATGCAATCCTCTGGTCCTATATTAATTTAGAAAAAAAAATTCAATATAGATAACAAAGTTGAATTTATGACAAAATTTATATTTACCTCCTGCATTTGATCTCGTTTAATTGGAACGTATATTCTCTGAAAATACAAATTCTTGACTTCTGATCTACTGTAATTTAACCATTGGGATTGTTATAAAAAAGAGCCCGGTCTGTCAATAATGCTTGGACAGCTTTTTTTGCAATTTGGCATAAGAAAAGAATTTGCCTAAAAGAAACGGGGAGCTTTTCAATAATAATGAGAAAAAAGAAATTTTGAAGTCTTTTATTGACTAGAAATTGAACAACTAATTAGTAATGAGAAAATGATTAATATCATTTGCAAGAAGCTAAAAATAGAGCAAAATAAGACATGACTATAATATTGCTATTGGATCTTTATGTGCAAGAAAAATACAGAGCATTCAACTATCTCATAAATGCCACTTCAAAATTCAAGCACAATTTTAGATTTTCCAATAATTGTCAGCAATAAATATAATTAATAACTTGATATCTTTAGCTGCCAAAAATAATATAGAAGCGTATACGTCATATCAGAAATTTTATCTAAATAAAAATTCATTTATTTGTTCATCTCTCTGATTCAATAATTACAGAGATTATTTCCAAAATAAAAAAATAACTGCTTAACTTCACATTTAGAAATTATTTCTGTCAAATATAACGATCAACTAAATTAATTTTATCTGCAAGGAAGTGTACTTTTTATATTGCTCTTTGACATTAACAAACCGTAATAAATTTAATAAGTTTTCTACAGTTTTGAAATTAACACATACGGCCAAAGATTATACAAATCTTTACAATTACAGACATAAATTCATTTTTATTTTAATTTAAATCGTTATCATCACTTATCGCCGAAGACATTACAACAAAATTCCTGATACGAAAAAGTTATCAAATTTCTAATTATTATTAGTATTTTCAGTCTTTTTAAATAAGTATCCACAAATTCCACCATCGTATCATACATCTATTTTATTTTACATAACTGCACGTCAGTTTCTGTACTTAAATAATATTTTAAAGCTAAATTTCTAATGAAAAAATAAAAACTTTGGTTATAAAAATTAAAATGATATATAAAATGAATACATATCACAGATTATTTTTATTTTATCACATAACAATGAAAAAGTTATGAAATTTTAAATGTTTCATGAAAAAGAAGGTTTAACGATAACAGAACACTAAAAACAGCGAAAACCCAATAAAAAATTACAATACGGAATAGCTATAGCATCGTTTATTAGTACAATTTCCATTATCGTCACACCAAACACATGACGTTCTAGCGCTTTTAGGTATAAGCCTACCTGAACTGCAAATTTTTCCGTTCGTTCTGATGTCAAGCGCGTGTGTTCCTTTTAGATGTTCGTTATTGAGATTTTTATGATACTGTAATGGTTCTTCGCTGGGATCATTTGATAAAGGTGTTCTACTAGTTTTAACACACCTTACTGAGAATAATAATATTGCTCCTATTATTGGAGGGATTCCTGCATATATGAAAGCTTTTTCATACGAAGAAGTTTGATCATATAGCATTCCTGCTAGGAATGGTCCTAGTGTAAGCGGCATCGAACACAGTCCTAAAAGGAATCCTATAGCTTGAGTAGCACCATCTTGTCCACACAATTCAAATGCAATAGGCCCCAAAAGGGAGATAAAGCAACCGTCGAACAACCCCATAGCTAATGAGATTACTACCAACCAAGGGAATGATCCTTCGCTAGCAGGTATTAACATAGTTAATACCCCCATGCATAAAATTGACATTTGTTGTAAAAGTATTCGATCGACTCTGGGTAAATCTGCGATATATCCAAACAATAATCTTCCTATAAGAGACGTTATACCAATTAACGTAACTGGCAATTTTCCATCGGCATCTTTGGAAAATCCAACTTCGACGAATTTCGGCATATGAACGTAAGGCACAAAATATCCAAAGAGCGAAAAGGGAACTAATAGTGCCCATATAACGTATCTCTTGTTTTTCCATATAGAAATATTAAAAGCACCGCTAAACGTAACACCTTTTTTCGAGGATGATTTCGTATTAAGTGGTTTAAATAACAACGCACAGCCCATGATTCCTGCCACTAAAACTGCCAATACCCTGAATGTCCACGCTATCTTGGCATTTTTAAGTAACCAGTCTATAAAATAAGACATTATGACCGTGAATGTAGAACTTCCGGCTGTTACAATTCCATTCACAACACCGAGATTTCTTTTGAAATAATGTCCTAAAATTGCTAGTGAAGGTGTGTACGCCAGCGCACCACCCAAACCGAACATAATTCCAAAAGTGAAATATAAGGCCTCTATATTATAATCACAAAACGAAGAAAGGAATAATCCTCCTGCGGCTATCGCTCCTCCAAGGAACGTCGTTGTTCTTAATCCGATTGCATCTGTTAGGACGCCGGCCACTGGTGATATAATGAAGACTGTGCCCATTATTAACGATTCTACCAAAGCTGTAAAAAAATAGGAAAACATTACATTATAAAAGTGCTTATTTAGAATGACGAGTAAAAAACAAATATTTGCTTTTACAATCAGCTTGTTTAGAATGACTAGGTACGTTTATTTGCAATGAGTAATATATAAATAACATTGAAAGTATCACTAGTAATGTACTTTCTTAAAAAGGTTCGTTACATGTTCGTTTTTTATATAGTTGTTGATGTAGAATAAGATGGATAAAATAAAAAAAACCATACATTTACTGATTGCTATTGCTTTAAAGTTAGTGTATTCTAGAGTATGTACAATTACAGTATTAATTCTCATTAGACGGATTCACTTAAAAAGATTCTTATACCAGCGATTTGGTTTATACAATTTCAAGTAATTATAAATCTATAAACGTTCCCAAATAGTTTATAAGCTTTTGAAGTTCTGCTAAAACTGGGTCATCTTAGATTGCTCAAACGCAGTTGCTCTAGCTTTCTTTAATTAGCCCACGCGGTGCAAAGTCTAATTAATTAAGAGTGCAATTGTGTAAGGAGGAAATGAAAAGTAAATAAAAGTTGGAGATGGACGAACAGCGTTATTATACAATTAAAAGTGAATTTTCAAATTCATAATGTCAAAAATTTCTATTTTATAAATTAATCCTCTGCACTTCGCTTTAGGGAAAAGTATCTTGGCATCGTTAAATTGTACTTATAATTTTAGAAGATATGAAGTTTTAAAACTGATGTGTTGGCAGATTTCATTTTTACTTTAATGCATACTGAAACATGCAGAATGCAATTTTCTGAAAATAATGGCGGATGATTACATGCTATGATCTCCCAAGGCGATTTTCAAATAGGAACAATAAGATACATAATTATGTTTAGCGCTTTTATAAAGAATGAGCATTAAGAAGTAAAAAAGCATTTTAAAGTTACTCTAATAGTGTGTCAAAAATAGCATTTCAGTTTTAAATCATTTTCAATTATTTATTTTTTATATTCTCACTATCTGCTGTATAATAGTTTCCTATTAGCATAATCTGAGATAGTTACTTCATTCTTCCAAAATTGCATACATCAAACTTAAAATTAGCCCTTTGACCTATAGCTATCGCGTATTATTTATTTATAATTTACCATTTGGTAAATCTCATTTCACAAAGATGCATGCCCATTTGTAGATGTTCGCCCTTAATTGTCCAATCCATATCTGTACCTGCAGGTGCTTGAAACGTAAATACAAAGAAAAGACAAGTTTAGCGGTATGATTAATAGTTTCGTGATTTTCGTCAATGGAATTGTGGAAAACTCGGTTCCATTTCCCCTACTTGCTTTCATTCTCTGTTAGAATTTGTTATTTCTCACTCCCCACTGTTCTTGTAAAAACTTTTGAGCAGCTCCATCTAGATATACCTAATTCCAGAGGAAATAAGATAATAAATGCGATAAAAGATCTAAATATTGCAATGGTATTTTAAGGCAAGTAGTTTGCATTAAGTAACATATATCACATAACTTATATGTGCGCACGTTCAAAGTTTAATCGAAGACAATATTTTTATGTAACTAGATATTTTGCAATGGCTGTGACTTGATGTGCAAAATCTAGAAATTCCCAAAAAATGAAATCTTCCATTTCCAACAATTACTATCCGGTATTAACTATTGATCACAAAACAGTTAGTAGATAAAGTGTTGTAATTTCCAGAATTGGACTATTTCGGCCTTTAAATGAGTTTCTCCTTGAAAATTAAAATTGTTTATGAGTACGGAGTAACAAAATTTATTCGATTCAAAGATATTAAAAAGTTGAAAGTAAAAAAGTTACAAAACAGGCCCTTCTCGTTCTGTAAAACATCTTTGCAAACACCGCACTTCTTGAATGTTAGTTGATATAAATAACAAAATGAACCTCCCCACCACATTTTTTCTATTCAAATTCTCCATTGTATGCTAATCTGGATTTTATAGCAGGATATTAGATTGAAACTGACTTTGGAAGATCTGACAACAAATCATATTTGATACTTCTGTAGCGGCATCGTCTAGAACTAATTTCGGGTTATTTGAAAATAAACAATCTATAATAATCGGAATATTACTCTCAAAATAAATTTCTAAAAGCATGCCCAAAAGAAATATTGTTGATTAATTTTACGGAAACGACTTATTTAACTTTATTTTTCTGACAAACTGTGCTACCAAATCCAAGTCAAACATTCGGAAAAAAGTAGATAATGCTGAATTGATATTATTTTATCTATTCGATCACTATTATTTACATACCACCAAGTGCCTGATAATTATCCAGTATCAGTGGTACTCAAGCATAGAAGATTCACTCTACGTAAGTACTACGCAAGAATGTTATATCTGGTGTCAAATTAAAACGTTTGAATCCTCTAATCATTGCATATTTCTTTGCATGTAAAATTATTCAGATGTTCCAGTGTTTTTTGTTTTAGAGATTTAAACATCCATTATCCAAATCTTATTCATTGCACAATATGAAGAGACAGAAACTCAAAACTTGATGGATACTAATTCACCTTAAAATAGTTTAGATCATAATGACTTTCTTTAGCAAAATAAATACAAACAATTAATCAATAATAATGTGA
Source organism: Ignelater luminosus (assembly GCA_011009095.1). NCBI lineage: Eukaryota > Metazoa > Arthropoda > Insecta > Coleoptera > Elateridae > Ignelater > Ignelater luminosus. The sequence goes on from VTPC01002267.1 coordinate 77,969, forward strand.
TCATTTTTTATGATAATATATAAGACCACCCAAGCCACAAAAGTTTCACGTTAGTGCAATTCAGTTCACTTAGGAAAGTTTTCATAAAAAAGATTAGAAAAGATAATATTCAAGGTGAAGTTCAACCATCTATTTAAGAAAGGTTAGTTATAAATTCTAAAAACCACCGTGGCCCCATTTTTTCTCTATAGGTGAATTCTTAAAATATCATGCACTTGATATCTTAATGTAAATTTCCATTAATGCAGAAATTAATAAGGACACAGACTTAATACCTTTCCTCATGAAACAAAATTACTACTACTCCTACATTTATCAGTAATTGGAATTAAGTAAATAATATTGATGGTTGATGAAATCTACCGAGAATAAAAATGAGAATTGACGTGAGATTTAACAAAAGGTAAATAGAAATTAGATAATTGATATGTACGTATGTCTGGACGTTATCAATATGACGCCTTTAGATTTTAAGTGTGAAAAGATTAATTGCTTCTAGAATTCTGTAACGCAATACTTGATTATGCTTTATCTTTGATACGGTCATCTCGTAACATTGATAACACATCAAATAATTAATTTTAGATATGTCTAAAATGAAGATATTTAGTAATATTCTGCACAATATTGTGGAATTATTTTAAGATAAAAAAGTTTTCTTTATTGTATAACAAAGGCATATTTTAAAATTAATGCATCATTAGTTACACTTACAGTAATAACTAATAACTAATAAGTTTTTTGATATATAAAGATAGATTTCACACATTACCAAGGTACAAATCATTTTAAACAATCAATAATTCTGTTTGTAATATTTTTTATCGAGATATTTTCTTATCACTTCCGGTATTAAGTCATTGAATACTATTACCTGCTACCTAAAGATAAACTTTCTTATTACTAGGTATAATCAAGTATATTTAATCAATATTCTTAAAACAATAACTTGGTTTATCAGTTATGCAAACGCCTTCTTGATCCTTACAATAGTTTTAATCTTCCAAAATAACTTTAGATGCAAAATCGAAATGAAAAATAGTAAAATTTAATTCATCTCAAAAACCTTATAAAGCTTGGTTTATCCATTGTTCTTAATTCGAATTGTAAATATAGCTACATGTTCGGATAGAAGTTCTAGAGGTAATGCTAACCTTTATGAACAACATGTTCTTTGGCGTTTTATTGAGCATTTCCATTACTAGTAATGCATCGACGTGTTCAATCAATTTACTGTTCTAGCTGTCCTGTTTGGCTTTTGTCTATTGACCTATCATGTCAGTTTTAAGTCGTCTCTCTCTAAGTTGATAGACGGAAAAAGTTATTTTCTTGGTAATTTGCTACGAACCTCATAGATCGTTTATTATAGAGTTCGTTAAATAGTATCAAGTCATCAGGTAGTTTTACCTGTAATAATTAGAGGATCTACAAAATGTTTGTGTTTGGTAGATTTTGTGGCCCTAAATGGATTAGTTGTTGTTAACATTGGAATGTCTTAGTAACGAGCCGGTTTCTTTTACGTAAAGGTGGACTATGAGCTAACTGAGAACTTTTAGATCTTCAAACCATCAGCTGTGGAGGTAACATAAAGATTTGTGTTGCTTGTTTTTACTAGTAAGTCAAGTTTATTACTCATTGTCGGACAAGAAGATATTTTCAAAAGAATCTTATGGAGAAATAGGTTTTAACTAAAGATAACTGTTTGCTCTGATTCAAGCAATAGTCAAAAAACTAAAAGTAGAGGTAACTTTGTGGTTAAAGTGGAGATGCAGCTTTTGGTCAATTGTGATGAGATATACAAGGAAGTAACCCTAACTATCTTTACTTCTAGTCATTCCAAAACTTAACACCCATTGAGATTTTGGAAACTACAACTAATGCTTAAAAGCCAAACCAACCAATAAAGACACAACACTCCATCAGTGTGCATAATTCCGTTGCATCTAACAACTGTATCGAAGTCTCTTTTGTTCAATTTGGAAGCAGCTTAACCTTAACCTTATGTACTTGTCTGAACTCCTAGATGAATACAGAAGTTGAGATAATTTTTCTACAGAACAAGTCAAATGGAAAAAAAGTTTTATTATTATCATCAAATTTCATCATACAAGAGTCGTTTGTGAGATTCTTGATTGTGTTAAGTTTTTTCTGTAGTGGAGAACGAACCTAACAACTCCACATTTGCTTTGTGGAGATTTCTAAAACAGCAGCATGTATACAGAAATCAGATTTGCGGTTTTATAAAGGTTTCCATCAATAGCCACCAATAAATTTCCTGTAATGTACACTTTCTAAAAAAGGCTTCCCAGATTAATATTAGTTTCGGGTACTACAAAAACCAGATCTGCCAAAGAGTTGTGTAACGTGAAATGTTACAAGAGATATCTGAGCTAAACCAAACATGAAAATCCAAATTGGGGGAATTAATTGTATGTTTGGTAAAAAAGTGAAGGAATTACTAATCGACAAGACGTCGATAACTTCTTTACCATTGCAAGGTGAAACCTTTCAAAACCTGGATTTTTCATTTTTCTTAATTTTGTTGCCACTACAATGCTCTATTGATTTGAAATTTAATTTAGGATTATATATTTGTAAATTACTGATTCATTTATTGAGCATAAAAACTAAAAGTTGCAAAGCAATAAAATAAGTGTACGACAAAGTTTCAAGGATAATGAAATTACCCCATAACATCAATATCTTCAAATGGATATTATCTAAATAATGAGTAGTAAATGTTAAAATGTTCACGATTTACATCGTGTTTACACTTTTTCGTGATTAGACTACTGGTGTGAATTAATTGTGCAAAATATTAAAAACATCGGAATTACTAAACTTCAACTTCCAATTTCTGCTAAAAACACAGAAACTAAAAACTACCATAATCTGAAGCGGTCTTTTAATATAATTTAATCCATTAGTATAAAAAGAAGCAAGCACAACGGAGCACAACAATAAATTACTAAATCGTCTAGTGTATCAAGACATAAATCAATCTAATCGTTGTGTGATCTGATACACTGACCCAATGAAATCTGATGTAATCTCCTTGCAATCTAATAACAGCCTTATGTAATAACATTTGAACTTATGCAATCTTATTGTTGGTTTGATTCTTCTTGTATATTTTTATAAAATGAAGAACACTGAAGAATAATGAATACAAAATTAAAACAAAATAATTATAACTCGATCAAAGGATGAATTTTTTTCATTTTTACATTACAATTCAAAAATATATTCGTAATTACTGTCACAGTAACGTTTCCTAAAAAGCTTTAAAACGGAAATAAGTAATAACCAAGTTTCCGGTTTTCAATTGCATTTATCTAGAAATAAAAATCGACAGGAAATACTTATCTAGATATACTTTTCTACGGAATGTAGAAAAACAATTTAACATCCTATTTATTATTTTTTTTACTATAGCTAATTTCAAAATTGCTTTACATTATGGGAAAAAACTATTTTAGTATTTCCCATTTACATAAAACAAAATACATATTTATTTACTTATATATACTCAGATAGATTTATGTGAAACCAATAATTTCCAGCTGAATATCAACATAAAGCTAAATTCGATTAAATCCATAATTTATATTATATTAATTATATTTAATTACCAAGAAGACCAGCACCTTGTAGCATAGCGAAATATGTTAAATTAGCAGATACTTCAACTTATAAATATTACCTACTTAATATTTGGAACATTATACCGCCAAAAGCTTACAGGAGATTATAATCAATCATTGATAAATTTCAAAAGATCTCAATTAATTAATTTAGCCTTTTAATTTCTGTAGAATATGTCTAATTTGAAACTGTTGTTAAAGTAATAAAATTTGCATCATGTTTTAAATGAATGAGAATCAAAATATACACCTATAAACATGTCTTTACATAGCACTGAACGACGTAATCATGTTACAATACTACCTACATGGTTCACGCCGTTTGAATGATGAAACAACATCGACAAAGGCACGTGTTTATTAATAAGAATGAATTGGTAAATTGCTTATTTATATTGCCAGTTCTGAAGATAAATTATTAAAAACAACATCAACAACCATATATTTTTAAGTAAATAACCATAAAATCAAATAAAAACAAAATATAATAATACTGCAGAATTGATTTCCAATATTAGGTGAGTAGTGGATACTTGCCTGCTTTGCGGGAAGCCTCGCTGTCTTTCATCGTTTCTAAATATCTTGAGAATTCTTTATGAAATACACCACTAGAATTTATAATACCGAATAAAATGCCATTGCAAAAAAATGAACAAATCATCACTACCCATGCCCGCGTACCACCGTCAGGAGGAACGAAACAATTTTCATTTCCGGCATCGGACAATTTTTTTGGAGATTTCGTACCATTTTGCATATTCTTTATGTCTATACTATGTGTATTTACTAAATTATTTTGAGCGTCATCCATTTTTTCTAGGTAAATTTTCGACACTAAATCCTACCGAGCAGTTCCTACTAATATGCACGTGTCTTCTCTAACCTACACTAAACTGTATGAAATCGACCGGCATTTACAAAAGCTAACGACCCGCGCTTACTCCCGCTACAAACGCTTTGAAATAGTATACCGAAAGACCGAACATTGACGGTAGTAACCGACACAATTGTAATTATAGTTTCTATAGAAAACAATTAATTATTATATAAGTTAGCTAAAATAATCAAGTTGCACAAGCTATTCAGTTTTCAGTATTTTCCTCAAAGTATCAGTCGCGGTTGAAAACTAGAAAACTTAAAAGCGCGGAAAATATGTAGAAAAGGAAAGATTATGCCCTTGCAATTATTTTATAATAAACTGTTGCAGATCTGTTGCATTTCTGCATCATGTAACAATACGTAGCATTAGGCATACTGCAATTAACTGCAAAGAAGGTTTCGATTGTTAGTTTTTTTAAAAATAAAATAAAAAATACCTTCATCTTCTGGAACAAACTAACCAAAAAATTAAAGAAAACGATACTTTTATTTCTTTAAAAATTGGCTTTTCACTCGTGGATGAATAACATAAACTATAAAAAAGTGTTTGAGACTGTGAAAATCCAAACTACTTGACAAGTATCAGGGCTGGCCTCAGAGTTTAGTGCCCTCTGAGGCAGCTTCATGAACATGACTCAGATAAAATAAGAAACCTATGGAAAGATCACTTTTATTAACTGTTAAGAAAAAGATACCGCTAACCAATGATGAACAAGATCAAGAAGACATAACAGAACCTGGAATTAATGAAATTAAAGATATAACAGGCAAAATACCAAGAAGGGGACAGATTAGTAGAAATAATTCACAATTTAATAAGAGAGATATGGAAAAATGAAGAAATGTCATACGAGTGGAGGTCAGGTATTATCGTTACAATTCCAAAAAAAGGCGACCTCGAAAAAAAAAACCATAGAGGAATAACTTTATTAAATGCAGCATATAAAATACTATCAGTAGCAATGCAAACGCGACTACAGCAATATGAAGAAGAAATCATCGGTAAATATTAATGAAAGTTTAGGAGAAATAAGTCGACCATAGATGCAATTCATGCTCTTAATCAAATAATTGAAAAAAGTCACGAATATAACTTAGAAATGCATATGTTATTGATAGATTTTCAACGAGCTTTTGATAGAGTGAACAGAAAAACACTGTTACAGGAACTACAAAAAATGGAAATACCATCTAAAATAACAAGACTAATTAGAATGACACTAGAAAATTCGACAGTAATATAAGAACATCAGAAGGGGACACAGAAGGATTTAAGATAAACAACGGAGTAAGGCAAGGCGACGCTTTGTCAGCCAATTTATTTAATTTAGCTCAGGAGAGCATTATAAGAAGAATTGGAAGTGCAGGGACAATTAATATAAAAGAAGAGCAATTAATAGCTTATGCAGACGATGTAGTACTCGTCACACGAACCAGCACAAGACTAAGAGAATTGTGTTCAGAATTTCTCAATCACGCAAAGAGCATAGGACTATTAGTAAATAAACAGAATACAAAATACATGAAATGTCCAAACAGAATACCCCAGAAAAGTAGTGTTATTAAAGTAGATGAATATCAATTTGAGAAAGTAAGTAGTTTCAATTATTTTGGGGTATTGATCAATAGTGATCTAAATAGAAATCAAAATATTAAGAAAAGAATCCATGAAGGATATAAAGCTTATTATAGTAATATGCAGTTATTAAAAAAAAATTAAGTAAAAAAGCTAAAATTAGAATATGTAGGGGCTTCATTATGCCAGTGGTAACATATGGCGCAGAAGTTAGTAGTATGATAAGAAATAATGAAGAACAGTTAAGCGTATTCGATAGAAAGATTTGGAGAAAAATATTAGGACCAAAAAACATCGGAGAAAAATACAGAAGAAAGTGAAGTTAAGAAATTCTGGAAGAAATTAATGGAGAAGACATAGTAAGATTCATAAAGAGGCTAGGAATAAAGTGGTTAGGGCATGTAATGAAAGAAGAAGATGAAATTGTAAACAGGACTTTGTTGAAATAGAAGCCCTTGTGTAATAGAAGAAAAGGCAGACCCAAAAGTACATGGTGGGAGGAAATGAATGTCAGAAACCGGACAGAAAAACTTAGAGACAGAAAGGAGTCAAGCTAAATCACACAAAAAACTATGATGCTGAAGAAAAGATGAGAATAATAAGGACTAATCCACCTTAATAAATGGATAAAAGAAGTACCTAAAACGGAACGGTTATTTCCTGTGTAGGATGAACACCGAAGAAGAGAGGCAGCTTCAGATTTTGTCGTTCCTGCTTCTTACACCAAACAATATTGAAAACCTTTCTACCTAAAGTAGGTAATTGTTGAAACAAAGAATTTCAAATTAGTTAACCTATTTAACAAGATCTAAGGGGTTCATAAGAGTAAAATCGAAGTCCTGAACATTTCGAAAAGTATGAGCAATTCGAACAGCGTAATGGGAAGGCAGATGTGCGAAAATCTAGACATTTAAAAAATGATGTTGCCAATTTAAATCTAACTTTAACTTCTATAGGAAGTCGGAGAATATACAGACATGTATTTAGATTTTGCAGAGATTATTGATTGAAATTAAGAGTCTGTAGATATCTGATGGGCTGAACAGTTTTTGCTGCAGTTTTATTTAAATTATCTAAAGTAGAAAAAACAGTAATGAATATCAAGAAGACCAATAATATGGATACCTAATTGAGAGTTAGTGTATGCAATACAACAAATTCTTGAAAAAATATTAATGATTCTCTTTCAAGCTTTCTTTCCAACGCTTTAATATCAAATAGAGAAAAAAGGTCATTTTCAAAAGTCGGAAATAATCGTTTATAGTTTCTTCTAGTTGCATTACCAGAATGACTACTTAGAATACGATCACAAAAAAGATTAATAAATATCATAGCTAAAAAAAGAAATTATTTTTCTAAATAGTACCCTGTATATATTTTTTTACTAATCTGACCCTACTTTTGACCCTGCTTCTGCTTATGTGATATTTTTTATATTTTGTTTTAAGACACCCTGTAAACTGCAAACAATGGTTACTGCGTCTGTTTTACTTCCCTGCTCAATTCCCTCAGAAAAATCAATGCTAGCTCATGTTTTAAATCAGAAGTTTTAAGTTTTCTTACCAGTTTATTAATTATTTCTAATAAAGCTCGATCTTATATTCTCTTTCTATTAGCATATTCTTTGTATTATTTTCAAGATGGTGGTCTCTCAGTAAAAAAAAAACTCAATTCATTTATTGCCGACGAACGGTACCAACTGTAAAAGTCAATTTTAGAACTAATAAAAGCCATACGCTAATTTGAAAGATAATGAGCCTAAGTTAATTAGTGTGATGATAAAACTGAGAGGTTGCTATTTGAAAAAAATGAGTTACCATCGATTTTTCCGTGGAAATTGAGCAGGAGAGTAAAATAAATGCAGTTTCTCGATGTTAGCCTTTTTCTCGAAAAGTGACCATGGTAATAAGAAGAAAATCAATCATTCTTTGCAATTTACAGGGTAGTTAAGAAGGTTTTCTAAAAGATGCGTCAAATCATGGCCCTCCTAATTTAAGAAAATTTAATATTTTTGAGGTTATCTTAAAACAAAATACATGGAACAAATGACGTATCAACGTAAACAGAATTTAAAACAGAATTAGATTATTAAAAATATGCACAGAGTGCTATTTGAAACAATAAAGTTAATACAACTTCCACTAAAACCGAAAGCGACTTTGAGTATTCCACTTAACAAAATAATGACAAATATGATATCTGCGTCTAAAAAATAGTTTATCTAATTTTCGTTAGAAAATATTTAAAAACGAACAAGAAACCTCCCCTGCACTGTAAAGGACAATGCATTTCCATAGTAGGTTTTTTTACACTTTTGTTTACTGACTATACATAGAATCATTCCTGAAACCTTAAACGTCTATATCTGGAACCTAGCCGCATTCACGACACAGGTTGTCCCGATTTCTTGATTGCCTGAATAATGAGCATGCTGATATCAATGTCAGATAATGACTCTCTTTCCTTTCTAGAAGTTCTCGTCACTCCTCTACCTGATTGCAGTCTTGGCGACTCGATATATCGTAAACCTGCTCATACCAACAAATCTTCATGCCGATTCTCATCAGTCATCATCAAGCGCGCAAAAAAAATCTGTAGTTAACTCATTCGTTCATAAAACAATTTCCGTTTCACAACCCAACAATATTTAAGAGAAGCTCTTAGGGACAGTGTCTTAAATAACAGCTACAACAAAAAAGATATAAACAAGGTTTTCAATTCTTAAATTTTCTCTAAGAGAGGTTTTTCAGAACATAACTGTATTCATCTCCACTGCTTTTTTTGCCATGCATTCATAAGATGACGAACCATATAGGAAAAACATTTCGGAAACATAGAATCGAAACCGTCTTCAGACCCATCAACAAAATCTCACAACTTCTACCTTCTCTTAAAGATATAAATACCCAAAATTATTTTCCAAAACAGTATACAGCATTCCATAACTCCTGTGGCTCAATATACATTGGGGAAACTGGTCGATCAATTGATACCCGCATTACTGAACATAAGCAATATGTAAAGTTAGGATCTTAGATATCTCTGAACTATTCAAATTTTTGTGCAACGTTTCGGTTTTCCAGAACTATCAACAGGTTTATTTTCTTCTTATGGACATTAGATTTTGCCAGTGTTTGACAATAAATCTCATGCAGATATTTGTAATCAGTAATCACATCGTACATGGGTTCTGACGTTGAAAGTATCAAAAACGAAAGCATTTTTCACAATTTATATGTTAGTTTGTGGTTTTCAACTTTTTCCTTTTGCGGTGCTCCTATAAATAAGGAAAACGGACTACACTTTATTCTTTTATCTTTGCTTTTCTATGTATTAAATGTAGCGTGCTTTCCTATGCAACTTTTCCTCTGCTTGTTGCATCGACTGACTGAAAATATACCGTTTTTGTCGGCCTGTACAGGAAGTTCCTGGTGTCCCAGGCTACTGCGAAGCACAGTTTTAGAAGCGTTGGTCTTAACGCGTAGTGAATCCATATTATTTACTTGATGATTATTATTGGATAGGCAATTCTCAGCTTACTAAGACGACTTGTCAAAATATACGCGGTGTTATTTAAAATAGGAGGGTTGAAGCCACTAAACCGAAAATCTAAATAAACTTCATTTAAATCTTAAAAGAGTCTAACCACCTACATACTATTATACGATTTCAAAGTTTCAGAATTGTACTTATCTGAAACGATAAATAAATAAATTGTTATATGTTCCCTGTGTCACTCGATATTACCAATGTTTTTTTTTCAGTATTCATCTCAACCTAAAATAGGAAATTCACTCTACTTACGTTGAGATTCTTCGACGTTATGGTAAGTATTAAAAAAATTCTTATCTTGCCAAATTACCTGATAATTTAAAGAACATTTATTTAACTTATCTAGTGGAAGATAATTTGAATGGGAAGAAATAATAAATTAAGAATTCAAATTTAGTTACTATTAAAATAAAATATTAAAGTAATAAATACACAAATCTTTTATTAAGATTATAACAGCAAATCTTGGAGTACAAAGTAAAAATCATGTCAAAATAATAAAATCTGGTATATTGGGAGATTTCTCCTAACTATACAAAAATCAACAAATTTTAAATAGAAAAGGTCTTCAACCACTGACCTAATGATCCATTTATCTATTTCACAATACCTCTATTGGACTTGTGGTATATAAATAGATCATTCTCTTTGTATGCGGTGAGGGATTAGGTTGACGAACTGCATAATAATATTAAGTGAATAGCAAATCTAATATTGTAATATCAGACGTATAAAAAGATTGCATTCTGCATTTCAATATATACAGGTACGTGTTACGTGCCTCAGATTTCTGCAAATTCACTTTTATGCAGATTTAGATTCTGAGTAAAAAGTGTTCTAGAAAAATAAGACAAGCTAGTTTGAATGTGCATTTTAAAACAAAGAAATCATTTACTATACAGTTTTATACTTAAATTCTTCTATTCCGCTCCTTGACGTTTTCTTACCTTAATAGTCCCTAAATGTAATTGTGTGTATGTCTTCTGTTTTGTTCCTAAGACAATTAATAAACTACTGTAACACACTTAATACTTTTAGAAACACCATTCGCTTCCTTATTTCATTTGCTATTATTCAAGTATCGTACTTTCAGAACCTTCGAATATAACATGAGTAATATCTTTAGGTAATAGTTACTATGATGTTTTTTCTAAAGTCTTAAGACCATATTTGGCAATACGTACTTTATTGTTTGTAACCGTAACTTTACGTAAACACTGTGAGACCCTCCAAGTGTAAGTTATAGAAATAGAAGGGCTATTCGTACGTTCGACTGACCTCTGACCAAACCGTTAGAAGAATCCTTTGATATAGAAGAAAAATTGCTACCACTATTGTTGAAAAGAAGGGGATACGGAGATACTCAAAAGTAAGAAGTTTCTGTACTACCAACGATGCCAAACTGCAGCAAAACTAAATTCAACCACAGTGGAGGAGCTAATGAGTAATCATTGACAACCAAGGAAAAGCTTTGAAGACATCGGCGTGCATATATTCTTTTCTAGTCGCATCTAAAAATCCTAGTCAAGACAAAATAAATTATTTCAGTTTGTACTTGAAGTAATCCGAATTATATTTACATCGAAATCAATTAAATTAACAAATTGCTGATAAAGGTTTATTAATAGAACATTTTAAAGCTACGACACCCATTTGTATAGCAAATTCCAGCATTCTTGTAGTTTTATGAAAGGAAAGAGTTCTAAAATATTAGATTCAGGATTTGGGTGACGCACTGTAAAGATAATCTTCAGTTAGCTAAGTAGGTACAAACCTTCCTAAATAAATAAACAAGATATTATTTAGACAAAACTACAAAAAAGCTAAAATTAGAGAAAATTGATGTTTGAATATCTATCCTGTCTAGCATAGAAATTATCGACTCAAGATAGGTGGTATGTTAAACCGCAACAACAGGCCGGATCAGTTTGTAAATAAAACAATTTGATTACAACTTGTAATAATTATTTTTAAAGAGCAAAAATTAAAGTTTATTTTTGTAAAAGAAAAATACCAAAAATCATGAGTAGCGCTAAAGCAACTAACTTGTAATCAGTAATGAATCAGGAGTGAGGAAATGTCAAAATGTATAAGACATTCCATTAAAAATAAACCTAAACAAAAACAAACAAAAAGTTTACATATCGTATTTTTATAAATGATTCTGCATAGGTAAAAATGATTTTAGAACTTAGAGATAATCATTTATTATAACTTTCTGCAGCGACATTATTCTTAAGTTTGTATAAATAAGACGATACTGTCCGTTCATCGATCGTTAAACAACCCTGTTATAACATAGAGAAAGTTGTTTGTGACAATTGTGATTGCCAGGGTCAGTCTCAGACTTTAGGTCAGTGAGGCGACTGTCTGAGGGCGTACAGATATGGAGGCTCAAAAAAGCGGTACATTAAGATATAGATCACCTGCACAAAAGAAATCAAATCCGTTGTTACATATGACTTCGCAATTTACTGATCTGTTTGGAAAATTTTGGAAAGACAACCAACTGATTGGTTAACTGCAAAGTCAAATGTAACAACGAATTTGATTTCTTTTGTGCATTTTCCCTATAAACTGCATATCTGAAAGACAATGCGATACTTTACCATAGATCTTTCAATTTTGACGGGCTCAGAAGAAAAACTGTATAACAAAAAATAATTAGCCTCTGATTTTTGAACATATTCGTATGGCATTTATTCTTTTCAGAATCACGTAGCACTTCTAAAATAAGAGACGAAAGCACTACATTTTATTTGGGTGCATATCCTCATATTTAGTGAAATAGGAAATCAAATACCGACGACGTTGCACACATGCATTTTCTATTAATATGTAGAAAATAAAAATTTTTTGTTTAACTTCATTTTTAAAAAACAAAGGTATTTGAATTCCTTTCTAAAGCAGTATTTAGTACTCGTAGGTTTAAAAACATCGTTTTTGCTTTTTCGTAGACTCTGAGCACATACGGACTCTGTACATATAAAATGCACACGAAAACTGCTTAAAATGCCTTCAGTTGGAGTCTTTGTGTTTGGGTTATCAAATGCAAATATTTTCTTGTTCTTGACAACTTTTCTCAACTGCTAAAAACGACTTTTCCCACTAACATTAAACCCTTTGGAAGAGAAGAGGAAGTCGTCGATACTTTTTCAATAACTTTTGTATTAGATAGACTAACTCGGAATTGCACATGAATCTTGATCTTTTTGATCTCAATATTTATCACTGTTTTTTCTTATTTTTGATAGATCAAATAAATCCGCAATACTTCATTTAAATAATATCTATAGACGCTTGGAAAACTCATTTTCAATTTTATTATTTATTACATTTCAAAAAAAACAGAAGTTTGTCTGTGCATTTTCCAACCTCCTAAAAAAGTAATATCAGATGTCTGGATAGGCAAAACCATGTCTTCAAATGTCTAGAGTTTTGTAACCGCGTATGCTACTCGAGGTATTCGAACTGCTCAGATCTTTTGAACTTCCTGTTTTCTTGGTCGGAAGATTTTTAATAGTGGTGGATGTAAGATGCAAGAGCGCAAAGATCTGAAATTGCCTCGAGGCGCACTAATTTCTGAGGTCGACACACTTTTACAACAAATAAAAGCACAGGAAGCGTTGATCATTCGTAGAGCTAATGAGTCTAATGAAATTCAGAAAGATCAAGATCAATTTGGAATCTTTAAAATAGAAATTGGCTAACGATTCATCTATGATAGAACAATAAAGTACCTTAAATATTATTGTACGGTAGCAAAATGGAATTATAATTTTCTATATGTAGAAAACGTGAAATTTGAATAATTCTGATAGAAACCTACCACCTATGACGTTCCTCAGGTGACAGACAGACAGAATTCGCAAGTTCAGTAACGACTCCTTCGGAGTTCGTTGCAAATTATATTGCAAATTTCGGTATAATTGAAAAGTGGTTTCAATTAAATAGATTAACTTTAAATTCTAACAAAACTAATTACTTATCATTCTTTTCGTTTGTAAATAACCTGGCGCATTTTGGTTCGTACTGACAGTATTCAGATCCTAGAGTCAGACTCTGCAAGATATACCTGGAAATAATCATGGACAGGCATCTTAAATGGGACTTACAAATAATTTATGTTATTAAACAAATCAGAGGATTACCGTTCAAATTTATATACTTACGTCACTTTTTAGATTTAGTTCTACTCGAGATGCTATCTTTCTCTCTGATGCAAACAGTATCCTGGGATGGGAAGAAGCAGCAGAATGTCACATGCGAAACTTAAATGTCATACTAAAATGGTCGATAAAAATATTTATAGAGAAAACTTAATCTATCCAACTGATTCTTTATTTTAAAAATGTAAATTCTTTGATATTATGCTAATTGTTTTTCTATAACATTATTGGTAATGTTTTTAAAAATGAAATTAAGCTAACATTTCCTCAACGTGAATGGAGTACCAGAGAGAAATGGGCATATGAAAGTCTATGTCGAGAAACTATAGGAAAAAGCTGTTATAACGACTTTGCACCAAGATTGTACAACATAGGTAATGCCACTAAACCTTAAAAGTATTGAGAAATCTGAAAGCTACAAACTTGGTGTGAAGAATTGGATTTTATCCAATAGAACTTAAAATACTTTTGATGTACATCAGCCTTCCCTCGATTATGACTTTAACCTGACTAATATGACTATCCTATTAAATTAGGACTACCATACTGGACTAATGCAAAGCTTTCAGATTTTTGACGTATCTCTACTGTGACTTTCCAAAACATTAGGTGTAACTAACTATAATGTTTATTTATCTCGAATTCAGTTTTTCTCTGCTTGAATGTTTGGTTTTGATTTTTGGAAGTTTCATTACGCACGCACGTTTGTCACGTACAAGCATGTAAATGCCTCTGTGGGTTATTCAATGTTTATTTTTTGTTATACAATAAAAGTATTGTACCATTTGGAGTTGGACTGTTGAAATGGAAAGATTGTCCTGTCAATCCATTCACTCAGAAAACTGAGATAAGTCTAGCAAGAATTTATGAAAAAATGTGTGTTTAGCGAAAACCATTTATTTTCTGGTAAAATATTTGTTCAAAAGTAATATAATTGGTCTAACGTTCTAACTTGCTCAAGTTTAATCTTGCTTTTAATATTTCCTGGAACGCAAAAATAGGTTATAATGCTGCAATTATCCTTTATTTTCTTCTTCTGGTTTCGATCACACTTAAATAAACACTTTTGATGTCAGAACGTTCTTACTGCATCTTCAGTATTTTGGTCGACTACTATGGACCAAAGATAACAATCCTCAGTTAATTTCAAATCCTTCAACTGATATAATAAAAAGAGGAATATTCTCAAATAATTTCCAACGTATTTAAAACAGTCAGTCAAAGTACGCTGCTCATAGCATTTACTATTCTACATGACAAGAGCAAATTTTGAAATAGCCTTATCCTTAGATAAGCCTGTTGTGGTAGTTTTGCAAAGCATACTTATCATTGTAATAGGACTGTATTGGTAATAATTTGGTGGTAATCTGAAAATCTTATGCTCGTGTCCTTTCAAACTTTTGTTTATTACTGATCGTTTTGTACAATTATCTTATTAATTTCCGAAGAGTAATTTTGTATAGTTTTGATATGGTTTTATGCTTTATTTTCTATTTTCTTTATTCTGTGATTTTTTTACAGAGTTTCAGCGTGCTATTTCAAGTAACTATGCTTTTATGGTTTAGCAACAAAGTCTAAACATGTTTCTAGCAAAGGCTAAGTTGTGCAAGCTACAATTGCAAAATTTTAAAGTTGAAGGAACCTTTTTAAGAAAGATATCAAACATGAAATGATAAATTGATAACTGATAATTCAGAACTTACTCTTGGAAACTAACAAAATCTAATTAATTTTAGTCATTTTCAATAAAGATTAAATAAAATATTTATTAGATGCACCTACTGAAATATATTATTGCTTGTTTTCTGTTAAATGGTAGATCTCCACTTCTTTATTTCCCCCAGATATCAACTGTTTTAAATAATATTCATTTATATGAATATAGTATTATTTTGTATACATATTCATGTTTGTTTTTTTTTATTTTGCATTTGCCCTTGACGATGACATGTCTATAGAAAAAAAACACGTGCCTTTAAAATCTTATCTGCTGAATATGCACATACTGTGTATGTATAATGTATCGTTTTATTATGTATTGAGAAATTTTCAATTTTTATAGGAATTTTATTAGCATTAGACAGTACAATATTTACAAATTATTTTTATCAATATCAGAATTTAAGCGTTGTGTTTAATAAAACGCCAAATTTAAAATTATAATAAACAAGGAACAATCAATGATTTAATGAGGACAAAAAACAATTGAACGGCGTGTGTATGTACTGTATAGTAACAGCAATTTTATAAATATAATTAATGTATTATTATTAGTTATATTATAATTGTGTACTTAATGATCGTATGAACACAAGATTAAATAGAAATGTAAACGCCTCTTGGTGGTGTTTGGTATTTCATGGGTTATCAATCGTCCATGCGGTGACTGCTGATTTCTGTTTTTATTTTGATTTGCATCTGTTGTATAAAAATGATAAGGCAGCTTGGGCTTCTGTTTGTAAGAATATCATAATGTTAACCTTTGAGTTTTACATTATCTAATATATTTTTATAATGTATTACTCTTTGTAACTAGCTGATGGTGCATCTTTGTTACCAGTGATTGATCCTATTGTGTATATTATTGTAGTTAATCAAATGTGATTGGAAATTTCCTTCTTCATAAAACACTAATTCATAGAAAGTTATTCTTATTCGTTTCCTTAAGTATGCTGTATTTTCAAGAAATAATGCATCTTGTCAACAAAGTTAGTTTCTTTGTCTTTTATAAAGAGAACTGGTTAACGGAAAGTCGTTTTCGTCTGTGGACAAATAACCTAGTTAGATAAAAAATAAACTCTTCTTTAAAACTTCAAAACATGACGATAAATATCTCACTGTAATAAGTGGAATTATTTACACGCAGACCTATGGACTTGTCTTAAAGATCGCAGATATCAATTTTTTTAAGTACAATGCATAACTTCTATAAACTAAACTGACGTGAATTTATGAAAATATCTGTTCGGTAGGGATTCGTGTTTTTTCATAACTTCTCACATTTAAATATTCCTAGTTAGAATTGTATCAATTCTATACAGTCTGTGTATGGGATTTGAGCGAATCACGGCTCAGCATCAATTCCTGTTCTTGAACCAACCTTTTACTTAGTCGGTAGCATGGATAAGAATGTTAGCTTCAGGACCGGCCCAACTCGTTAAGGGGCGCAAAAGTAGCTGTTACTTTATTGATAAAAACGCTTTATTGTTTCCAAAAAATGACTCGATACAAGTCTATCAGATTCAATTGGCCGGTCAGCTGCGCGATTGAAGAAAAGAGTCAAGAGATAGTAAAGCCATGCAAAGCACCGCCGACGTGTTCTGCTGAAGTACAATCGGAGGAGCAAGTGTTTTATCTTAGCAGCATGTTAAAGCTGTTGTAAAATTTAAAATACAGTTTTAATTCTTAAAAATATCTTCAAAACTGTTTTCTTAAATTAATTCTGAGAAATGTTAATTGGACACTAATAGGTTTTAAAAAGGGGTTTTCTTTTAATAAATAATAAAAGAACTTTTTACATTGACGGTATAGCAAATGAACACTACGGAAGCTGAGATGCAAGTGCGGTCGCTTTTATGCAGTGCGCAACGAATTTCCGAAAACATTTGGGCAACAAATGTGCCGTTCCAGTAAACTCAAAAGAAATTGCAAACTGCAGACATTATTTCTTCTGTAAGTCTTTGGTTCACTTGTTTATTGTATTTGTGTTTTGTGTCAGCTAAAACTAAAAAGGTAGGTTTGTTTTAATTATCTCATTGTATCAAGAAAGAAATAACTTCTCTAATTTAATCAGGGTTATTTCACAGGTTGTTTTACGTTTTGGATCCTAAAACGTCACATATTCCCTGCCGTGAAGTTAAATTTTAATTTCGATTTTCTTATTTTTATATTGTGCAGTGGGGAAAAGTACTTGAAGGTAAATCTGTAATTTTGTAATAATAGATTAATAGAGTGCACCTTAATTTCCAACTTATATTGCAGACGTTTATAAATTGTTTATTATGGAAAAAAAGAAATTATCTGGTTGAGAAATTCATAAAAGAAAAGCTCAAAAAGAAGCTGAACGGAAAAGACAAAAAAATAAGCTTTTAAAATTCTTTAAAAAGGATAATTCATTGGAAAAAACACCAAGTTGCTCTTATGCAAAAATAGAAGATGAAAATGAGACTACCGAAATAAAAGATTATGAAGATACAAGTTTACAAAAAGAAAGAACCGAAAAAGAAGAAGGAAAAGATGAAAATGAGATTGAAATTAAACATTATGAAGACACAAGTTTACAAAAAGAAAACTGAAAAAGAAGAATTTTATGATGAAGAGTCCGCTGCTTTGGACCAAAGTGTAGCAGCACTGTTGCCTAACATGCCTGATTCTGCGCTCTGGTCTGAGCTTAATGACAAAATTCGGAAATTTTTGATTGAAAGCGGTCCAGTTCAAAGGTAAGGTTTTATTTATCCAACCAATAATGATGGCAGAAAATTCAATGATTCCTATTATAATAAGAAACTCAAAAACTCTGAACAAATACCTCGAAAGTGGCTGATATATTCATCTAGTACAGATCGTGTTTTTTGTTTCTGTTGTAAACTCTTTGCCAAAGATGACGTTAAGTCGAAGAATTCATTAATGTCATTGGGTTACAATGACTGGAAAAACCTTTCTAACGTATTGACTTTTAATGAAAAGCCTTTAGAACATATTTCGAATTATAAAAAATGGTATGACTTAAGAAAAAGACTGCAAACTAAAAATATAATAGATAATGAACTTGAAAAAGTTTATGACATGGAAAAGAAGCATTGGTTTGATATTTTAGAACGAATTGTCGAAGTTATTAAGTTTCTCGGGAAGCAATGTCTCCACTTTGCGGATCTTCCAGTACATTATACAAAGAAGACAACGGAAATTTTTTGTAATTATTGGAACTATTGGCTAAATTCGATGCACCTATGTCCCAGCATTTGCAGAAATCCATTAATAAAGAAACTTGAGTTAATTATTTAAGTAAAGGAATTCAAAATAAGTTAATAAAACTAATAGCAGACAGAATTAAAGACAGTATTAAAAACATGACAAAAAATGCAAAATATTATTCAATCATATTAGATTGTATCCCGGACATCAGTAAAACAGAACAGATGACAATTATAATACGCTTTATCAATGCAGACAATTCTAACATAGAAGAACACTTTTTAGGTTTTGTAGACATTTTCGATTCAACGGGTGCCGGTTTAGCAGATTGTATTTTACACAAATTAGATGAGTTTGGCTTGAATATCAGCGACCTTCGCGGCCAAGGCTACGATAATGGGGCGAATATGAAGGGAAAGAAAAGTGGTGTACAAAGACGTGTTTTAAGTTTAAATCCTAAAGCATTTTATGTGCCTTGTGCTGCACATACTTTAAACTTAGTAGTGAACGACGCGGCCCGAGTCAACAAGGAAACTATTGGATTTTTCGGTACTGTACAAGAGTTATATAATTTTTTTTTCGGAATCAACAAAGAGATGGGACATTCTAAAACAACATGTTAAAAACTTAACTATAAAGCCGCTAGCAAACACGAGATGGGAATCGCGATTTGAAGCACTTCGTCCACTGAGAAATGACATAGGCAATATTTATGATGCCCTTATTTTAATTTATGAAAGTGAAAGATTTGACAGAGAGACTCAGTATGAAGATAGTGTTCTTTGCAAGAAAATTCATAATTTCGGTTGTTGTGTGGACTGATATTCTCAATCATATTAACATCGTCAGCAAGTTATTACAAGGATCCACACAAGATATTTATAATGCATTAAGTGCAATAAATAATTTGAAAAAATAAAGGGTTTTCCAATAAGAGGTGTTATTTTGAATAGCCCGCTATTTCGGTAGATGTCACTTTTGAAGCTATCATTTTTTGACATTTGACAAGTAGAAACTACGCCATTAATAAATATGGAACGATACACGCTTCAACAACGCACTGAAATTATTAAAATTCACTATAAAAATGGTAAAAATTTGGCAGAGACGGTTCGTAAAACTCGAACATTTTTGGGTCACCGTGAAGCACCTTGTCGGACCGCAATACAGAAATTGGTGAAAAAATTCGAGCTCTTGGGACAAGTTAGCGATGTGAAGAATAAAACCCATGCACGTCGCTCAAGAACAGCCGAGAATATTGCTGTTGTAGCCGAAAGTGTTAAAGAAAACCCAGGTTTGTCCATTCCTCGTCGTTCTTTGGAATTAGCCATTCCACAAACGTCATTACACCGTATTTTGCATAAAGATTTGGGTCTTAAGGCTTATACAGTCCAGTTAACACAAGAACTCAAGCCGGCCGATCATCAACAACGTCGTGTCTTTACTGATTGGGTCGTTGAAATGCATGAAAATGATCCAGAATTCCATCGAAAAATCATCTTGAGTGATGAGGCCCATTTCCACCTCGGTGGCTTCGTCAACAAGCAAAATTGTCGGATCTGGGGCTCAGAAAATCCAAGAGTTATTGTTGAAAAGTCTCTCTATCCTCAACGTGTGACTGTTTGATGCGGTTTATGGTCCGGCGGAGTCATTGGACCGTACTTTTTCGAAAATGAGGCTGGAGCAACAGTTACGGTGACTGGATTGCGCTATCGAGAGATGATTAACGATTTTTTATGGCCGGAATTGGATGGTATTGATCTGGACAACGTTTACTTTCAACAAGACGGCGCTACGTGCCACACAAGCAACGAAACCATTGATCTTTTACGGAAAAAGTTTCCGGACCGTGTTATCTCTCGAAGAGGTGATCACAATTGGCCACCGAGATCTTGTGATTTAACACCTTGCGACTTCTTTCTTTGGGGCCACGTGAAAGAGAAGGTCTACGCCAACAGCCCAGCGTCGATTCAAGACCTCAAAGATGGAATTCGTGAGGCTATCGAGGACATAGGGCAGCCACTTTGCGATTTGGTTATGGAAAATTTCATGAAAAGGATATTGTCCTGTAAGCGTGGTCGTGGTGGTCATTTGCCTGATGTTATTTTCCACTATTAACGGCATACCTTCCTCTTTATAATGAAATAAACATCCGATCATTTATATTAAAAAATGGCACTTTTCTTTGAATATCAAAATAACACCTCTTATTGGAAAACCCTTTACATTTCAGAAAACAGAGACGATGGAGGATTTGAACGTTTAATGAAAGAAGCTGGCGACATGGCTAATGATCTCGAATTACAGCCAACTTTTGTACCAGTGTCTCAAATTAGAAAAAGAAAACAAAGAAATTCTTTTCTTATGAAGGAAAGGATGAACCTCTAACAGACCCAAAGCAGAATTTTAAAATAAATTGTTTTCTCACAATTCATGATGCTACACTTATGTCCCTCGAAGAAAGATATGATCTTCTAAAACATACTATCGAAAATTTTGATTTTTTATGCAGATTTTCAAAGTTGTCTCAAGAAGAACTTAAAAAACACTGCAACGACTTAGAAGTATGTTTAACTGATGGAGACCAGAAAGATATTGACGGCAAAGACTTATTTCAAGAAATTTTAGTTTTAAAGGAAACTTTTTTTAGTGAAATTGCTGATTTTAAAAATCCATCAGAAATTTTACGTTTTATTTTTGAAAATAATCTGAAGGATTTATTTCCAAATTTAAGTGTTGCGATCCGAATATATTTAACGTTACCTGTGTTAGTCGCTTGTGGTGAACATTCATTTTCAAAGTTAAAATTAATTAAAACATATCTGCGGTCGACCATGTCGCAAGAAAGATTGGTCGAACTAGCTATGATAACTATTGAAAATAAAATCTTGGAAAATATCAAATTAAATAACTTAAATGAATTATTTTAAAATAATAGTTATGACGTATAATAGTATATTATAATATAAGAGTTAAAAGTGAGATTTTATTTAAAATCACTTTTAACTCATATATCATACACTATTTTTTCTACAATCCAAGAATCGGAATAAAAATTTTAATTAATTTTGACGTTTTAGCGACAGTTAAATTATAATTTATTAATACGTATTATCTGTGAGCGAGTAACTAGGATTGGTGACTTTTTAACTCTAGAATTAAAAATTAGTGACTTTTTAAATCTAGAAGAATAATATGCAATTTTAAGTTGCTTAGACCATTAAAATATTAATTTTTAGTATGGGTCGTAGAAAAAAATTTTTGTGTGTTCTATTGTTCATGTAGCTTCTAAAATTGTTATTATAAATTACGTTATCCAAAGTATTTTTTTTTATTTTTCTGTACGTTAACATCATTGTTTCTAATTATAATTGAAAACATAATGCGATAAGAAAGGGAAAGGGGCACAAAAAAATTTTTGCTTAAGGGCGCCGACATGCCTTGGGCCGGACCTGGTTAGCTTATTTAAAATATTTGAGAAAATTCCAAATAGCTTGACTTTTTTAAACTGACCAAGTTACTCTTTTAGTGCAAATTATATGATCAGACCGCTTACCTGAGATTTGTGAGGAGGATTTATAACAGGAGGGAAAACCCCTGTTATAATAAATTTATAACTATACCCAAACTATTACATTTGGGCGCTCATTCGCCCGCCTAAGGGGTTCTGAGAAAGAAAAGCCAAACTTACAATACTTTAAATTAGCTGCTTTTATTATAACAGTTACCAAAAAAGATAATGACTGGAGGAAAGGAAGGGCAAGGTTCGGGAGAATTTACATTAATTACATAAACATAAAAATTATACAAAATAAAATGATATTAGATATCAAGCGTAAAATAATTTAAAAATGTATGCTACAGGTGTAAACCATGGTGGAGATTAGCTAATCTAAACCGTACTGTTTCTGAACAAAGATTATATATAAACGAGTTTAAATGTAAAGAAATTAAAAATTTAAATATTATTAATGATATTCTGAATGTTTAACTTAAGTAACTATAAATTATCAAAGTAGAAGGGGAAGGAGAATTAAGAGGAAAAAAAGGAAACAATAGAAAAGAACTAAGAACTGAAGAAATAAAAATTAAAGAAAGTAAATAATAATTATTATTAATTTCACACCAGTGGTATTCATGGCTACCCTGATGATCTGCAGCGTGCCTTCCGGTGAATTGAAATTAAAGATGACGTAGCTTAAACCCCAATATGTGCAATTAAAGATGTGTAATTAAAGATGAAGTTAAAATTTAAAAGTTGAAACTAAAATTTAAAATGAAGAAAATCCCTGAAATAAAAAATAATCCTATACCAGCTGGTCCTAGCGTGAAGAGAAAAAATTCCTAATCTTACCAAGATGTAGGTGGGCTTTATATCCAGCTCGGCGGGTTCAAGGGAACAGCTGTGGAAAGTTCCCATAAGATGGAAGATGATGTTAAACATAACAGATTGTGACAAAAAAGTATTGGATATCATAAACACCACCCAAGATCGATTTCTTTTCATCATAGATCAGCGATTCCCAACCCGAGGTGCGCGTACCCTCAGGGATGCGCGACAAGTTTTTCAGGGGTACTCCAAGAATATGGGTAATGGCTGCCACTACTGGTCGTAGCCTCGACAATGTTCGACTAACAAGTATCAGGGTTACCAGATTCCAGATGGCACAGGTCATGACAAGATTTAGTAAATCTACAGGTGAATAATAAGTAATAACACACGACTCTTGGCTATGGCAATATCAATATAACATTGTTTGATAGGGGCCTTGTGATCCAAATAACTTTTAGGTTATCTGAACTGACATTTGTCATTTGTCAATTTGACGTATATTTGATGTTTCAAAAATCTGTTTTCTGAATTTGATGCTATCGTGGAAATTAAGTTATTTTTTAAGGTAGTTTATCGCTGTTTGAAAAACATTAGCTGTATCTGCCTCAATTCAGCATCCAGATTATGCAAGGCCACCTTTCTGATAAGATCCCTAAAGCCCGGACCTTGAGCACCACAATCTTTGGAAGCACCGCAAGGTAGGGGATAAATAAATTCCCAAAAGGGACTTTCCATATATGGTTGATGGAGCTTACATATAAAACCTTAAAGAACCCAAACAGCTAAGATAGCACTAAGATTATCACACTTTATTTTTGATTACGCACGCTAAATCCGTAGCTAATATAGGTTTTCTCAAAAAATACAATTTTATGGGTTCAAAATCTGAAATAGTCTTTCACGTGTTCTGGTAACAATACATTACTGGTAAAACTACGTAACGTTGGACGTTTGTGTAAGTACTTTATAATTGTGGCGAATGCGTAAATTCTCCTGAAAAAGAAGATTGATTTTATATAAAGATTATTAAAGTAATCAATTGCCACTGTCACATTTCTGACCATTTCCTGTTCCTGTCGAGACATTGAATTCTCTTCTCCGCAGGTGGGGTAAAAAAAAGTCAGGACAGTCCCGCCCATATGGGAACGCTTGGTAATTCTGACAAGTATATTAGTTACATGTTTTTAGTCCAGTCAACAAAGGGGTTATAGAGGACATGGAAAGGGGGAGAATTCTTCTCTTGATGAATGTGTTGGGGGTAGTTAGGAGGCAAAGATACTAAAAGTCCCCGTCCCTAGCTCTGCCGCTTCAGGGGTGGAGGGGGGGTGGAAGGGTCCTTCTTTTTGGTTTCTTGCTTATAACTTGGAAATGGTGCGTTGTACGGTAAGAATTATTCCCTACAAAATAAAAGATAATTAAATTTCCTACAAGACTGTCTATACTCATTTTCTTTCTATGTGTTGTTTCCGAAATATTCGCCAGCGAAGATCGATAATTTTCGAAAAACTTTTTTTTGCCTCACAATTTTTGTCAAACTTATCCTTCTAACTCCTCAGCCTTATGTTTTACAGACAAGTCGTGGGACAGAAAGTTGTAGAGCATTCAGTCCCCTTTAGAAATATGTAATATTTAGTTACTAATTTATTTTCTACAGGTCAGAGGTTACAGCAGTTTGAAGTTTTTGGATACATATCGTGATTTCCCAAGAAAAGTCAATAAATTCTCAAAAGGGGGTTGTAGATGGATTCTTCTTTTGAGGAATATGATGCGGGTAATAAAGAGGCAAAGATACTAAAAGTCACCGCTCCTAGCCCTGCCGCTTTAGGGGATGGGTGGAAAGGTCCTTTTTGTCGGGTTTTCGCTTATAACTCGGAAAGGGTGCGTCGTACGGTGAAAAGTATTGCTTACAAAATACAAGAGAATTAAATTTCCTACAAGAATGTTTATATTCATCTTTTTTGTATGTGTCATAGTTTTCGAGATATTCGCCAGCGCAGATCTGTAATTTTTGAAAAACTTTTTTTGCCTTTTAGTTTTTGTCGAAGTTGTCCTTCTTACTCCTCAGCCCTATGTTTTCGGAAAAGTCATGAAACAGGGAGTTGTATAGCATTACATTTCCTTTAGAAATATGTATATTTACTAATTTATCTTCTACGGGTCAGAAGTTACAGCAATTTGAAATTTTCGGATAAATTTCGTGATTTCTCAAGAAAGCTATATTTTTGTTATTATCGTTATTTATGTATTAATAAACTGGAATTTAAGAAAAATTTTACCTATCTTTGACAAATTCCAGTTTTTTAATACATAAATAACAATAACAAAGAAAGTATAGTTTTCTTGAGAAATCACGAAATGAATCTAAAAACTTCAAATTGCTGTAACCTCTGACCTGTAGAAGATAAATTAGTAACTATAACATATTTCTAAAGGGGACTGAATGCTCTACAACTTTCTGTCTGACGACTTTTCTGTAAAATATAAGTCTGAGGAGTTAGAAGGACAAGTATGACGAAAAATGTGAGGGAAAAAAAGTTTTTTGAAAATTATCGATCTTAGCTGGTGAATATCTCGGAAACTATAACACACAGAAAGAAAATGAACATAGACAGTCTTGTAGGAAATTTAATTATCTTTTATTTTGTAGGGAATACTTCTTACCGTACGACGCACCGTTTTCGAGTTATAAGCAAGAAACCGAAAAGAGGGACCTTTCCACCCCCTTCACCCCTGAAACGACAGGGCTAAGGGCGGAGACTCTTAGTATCTTTGCTTTCTAACTACCCCCAACACATTCCCCAAGAGAAGAATTCTCCCCCTTTCCATGTCCTCTACAATCCGCTTTTGGGCATTCATTGACTGGACTATTTAATTTATTTCGAAGAAAATCCATGCAATTGGAAATAGTGTTTAGTTCTAATTTCCGCACATTCTAATTTTAAGTTCTCTGCATAGAATTTTCGGAATTTATATACCTACTGGTAGGTACGGAAACAAATTTATGAATTTTAAAAACAACCTTCTTAATGAATAGGTATAAATAGTCAGTACCTTCGAACTTGAAAAAGTTAAGTGATTATTCATGCCTACTATCGTGCAATGTAAATATTCTTCTTTAAATAAATTTTTTATCATTATTTACTACAGCATTAAACTTTGTAGTAATAAAGAAAGATAAATTATAGGTTTTTGAACTATTAATCGGATTTTCGATCACTTCAATACTAATGACTTAGCGGTTTATCTAGCTTTATACTGGATGTTAATTGTTTCAATAACACCATCAAATTCTAGTCTAATCATTAAACCATTTAATTTAGAACGAGTTTATACCAACTACTAAGCATCGTTTTTCAATACTTAACAACTCACCCTAACCTAACTATTTCATCTAGAACGAACTGGGAAAGGTCGTCACACAAACTAAAGCAAGAAAGGCAAGGCCCAACGGAAAAAAGAATCAAAGCAATGGTGTTATCTTTAGTTTCCTTCTTGGGGGTCACTTTAAAAATTGATTTATGGGAATAATAGAGATTTAAAAAGATATTAATAAGAAGTTTTGTGTCATCAGAGACCAGACCTGTAAGTTTATGCGAAACACTACGTAAGTTTTTATTAGTTTTCAAACTATCTAAGAAATGCACAAGGTGTTGCTTAAAAAACTAACAATCAATCGTCGCTCTACGAAAATAAAGTTATTTTCCTAACGCATAGTTATCATCTGATGACATCAATCAAGTTTTTGAATTTTTGGTTTTCTAAGAAAGATCTAGCGCGAATTCCAAAAACAGAAATATGACTCCTAAAATTAATACAAATATAAAGTTGGTTGGTATTCTTCAATCAATTAGATTGAGCAAACATTGACCATCATGTTTCCAGTAGATCGTTTCGTCCTAGTTTGAACTTTTTGAGGAAAACAAATACTTGTCTTTAGTATAATTATACAGGGTGATTCCGACATAAAGGGTATCCTTTTAATAGGTGATAAGTGAGGCTAAATGAAGACAAAAAATGAAAAAACGAAGTGGCTCCGTGAAAGTTGAAAATTTTCACAATTTTCCTAAATATTAAAAACTTTACAACTTTTAGTAAGGCGAGTTTATTCTTTCTTCTTTAGTAGTTGTAGTTCCTAGACAACTCAACGATCTAATTGAATAGGTACCTACTACTAAAATACCCTAAGTCGCAATTTGTAACATTGTAGGAAAAGTCTCACCTTATATATACCTACCTAGAGAATATATGCAGAATACTTTTATTGTTTTTGTAGCAAAGTCTTAAACTGTTCTTTTAAACTCAGGTTTCCAAAAAGTGACTTAAAGTACTTCAGTAATAAGCAATATTAAAAACAAGCACAGAACTACAGACGCTGCTAGGAATGAAAAAAAAAAGTAAAGAATTATTTTTTCATGAAATATGCTGAATGTTTAAAAAATCTTTCTTAATCTTCAATGGATTACTTCATATTACAGTCAAGAAAAATAAGGAAATATGACCATTATAATCGCTGGATTGATTGGTCTCGCTAATATCATCACAATTTAATTACCTTTTTTATCT
>VTPC01002267.1:110598-127265 GCA_011009095.1 Ignelater luminosus
TTTTTTATTCTCAATTATTTAAAATTATAAGTAGTAGTTTTATAAGTTTTTAATTTCACTATTTCCTCATTACTGTCTTTATTTAAAATTTTTATCTTGTTAAATAGTCATAAATTATCTATTTACATCCTCATAAATACACAGCTTTCTGAAATTTAATTGTCAAATGCTACATAACCAACAATCATTTAGTAACTTTTTGTAACTAAATTGCAGGTGCACTCGGTAGAAACGTCACATAAATTTAAATAAATTAAAAGTCAAGAAATATTCAGGAATTCTGACATTGACAGTTGTAATGAATATGGTTTAAATGCTTTTGAGAAGATGATATTTAATTCTATGTCATTTTCAAATACAAGTTACATGTCAATGATCATATCCAATCTACTGAAAATAAAACCCAAATTTTTCTCTTACTTCAAAAGGATACTGCTTAATTGACCACAAATGAAATTTTGATTTTCCTTGTTAATTTTTGTTTACATCATATTTACTTATTTTCTACTATAGACTTCTTCCAGTTTTAACCTTAATTAATAATAATGATAATAAAATAGTATAACGTTTATAATATTACATTACATTATTTGCTTTTAGTTTTAGTTGCTTTTGAACATGGTAGTAATTGTAGACGTGACAGTAGAAATTGGCTCATTTTCTTTAATTATGTTTCTACTATTCAATAAAAATTACAGTATGCTATGCGGGTTTTTTATACATTAATGCTGTATTTTGCTAAATCCTACTATTGTAAATTAAAAAAGAAACTACAAAAATAGTTGCAGAGAAGGTATTTTACAGAGTAATACCAGGTAACATGTACTATTGTACTCATTTGCACCATATATAGTTACAAAAGAAATGCTAAAAAGAAAGGTACAAAATACTGTTCTCCCAATGCATGTGTTTACATACTATAAATCTCTGTCTAGTTCACATCATTAGTTTACTCTGTTTATATTGGAGTTCTGACTAAAATATGACAAAATATATCAGGATCGTCGACGGGCAAAGTTGAAAGATTTTGTTTTTTGGCAGTGATAATATGTATTGCATTTATCTTTATTTTATTTCCCAACTTACAATTACAAATTATTATTTTTAAATCGCAGTGTGAATTTTATTTTCTTTATTACAAGTTTTTATTGTTATTTTGTTTTTCATAAAACAAACGTTTATATCATCTTATTGTACCAGTAATCTTAGTTCCATTTAAATTTCAAAAGTTCCTGTAATAATATTAATCAATAAGAAATGGTTTTTCCCCAGAATCTCAAGGGTTTTATTATCATAATAATGTTGCATTTATGTTTATGATACAACAAATAAAGATTCTGTATTTGTCTATAAAAACGTATTTACGTCGCAATTACGATAAACCTACAGCAAGCATATCGTGTCCTTCCCAAAACGTTTTTTTTCCCTTTAAGATAACACACATCTAAGAAACCATTTTTGAGTTACTAA
The DNA here is from genome assembly GCA_011009095.1 of Ignelater luminosus. NCBI lineage: Eukaryota > Metazoa > Arthropoda > Insecta > Coleoptera > Elateridae > Ignelater > Ignelater luminosus. Next base: position 112,069 of record VTPC01002267.1, read on the forward strand.
ATTTTCAAAATTAAAAAATTAAAAGTCTACAAATAAAAAAGATAAACGCAAAAGTTTACCTTTTTTTTCTGTTTATAAAAAGCGCAAAACTTGTTTATTTAAAAAAAAAAAAATAATAACATAATAATCCCTGACTAGTTGAAAAGTTCGAGAAGTCCACCAGTGTTCAAGTATTTCCTACGTAGCTTGGTTTCTGAAGTTGTAGGTATTTTTGTGTTATATTTACGATTTAGAAATTCAGACTAACAAAGAAATGTATCTATTTAAGGAAAAGGTTTTGAACGCACGCACATACGGTTATTTACATGCAAAAGTTCTAGGACCTTCAGGTGTCAAAGTAATGACTCGGCAGCGTTTCTTTGATATAATGCAGGAATCTAATGAAAGTGACATTAATGGCAAATTACAATATACCGAAACTTTTTTGGCAAAATGCGAAAAATATACTTCTGAGAACAAGAAAAAGTTCAAGAATGTGATGTCTGATTTAAAAACCGAAATTAAGCGTAGATGGGTTTCTTCGCATTACATAAAAGAATTATTCTTAAAAAAATAAGAGTTGGCTACGACGCACTCTTAAAATACCGCGGAGTCGACAAGAACTAGGACGTCCGAAAAAGATATAAGGAATTAAGTGAACGAAGCAAAAGGCGCAAGACTTAACATCTTCGTACTATTACAAGCAGTGAGGAGTTAACTTATGCTGCTCAAATGAAGTTAAGAGCTGAGGGAAGAACAGACGCTTTTCAAGTTGTAAAAGACATGACTAAACCTTCTAAACGAGCAACTAAATGTAGAAAGACTTATTCGAGTAACACTCAAACCCTTTGTCATATTTCTTGACAAATTCTTGCCTTTAATCTTCTAAATTCACTGGTCGTATATCCCCAGAAGTTGTTGACAATATTCAAAGAGAATTTTTCGTCGTCTTGGCTACTGTCAGGTTGCCAATGGTACACAATTTGAACATTTAATTTAGTTGTCTTTTGAATTTTGCATTACCAGTAAATTTGATATTGTGAAATTTTGATATCGTTTTTTATCGAAACTTTCTCATATGACCTATACCCATAATTACCTTACAGTATGTAAAAAAATGTGCTCTTTTAAATTCCCTAATAAAATATAGGGGTTGCCATTAAGAAAAATATCGATGACGTCATATCTCCTACGTGACTCACCCTGTATAAATATTTTTTGTTTAAAAAATGCTCTTTTAAAAATAAAAATCGATGGATCCCAGCGTTTTTCCTAAAAGTTCTTTCCTAAATTTTTAAAGAATTTATGTACTACCTTACAAAAGCACTGTATGTGTCTAATTATTAAAAAAATTTAACAGCAAAAAATAATTTTGGCCAACTTTTCGTTACAAATACTCGTATGTGGCACGCTGGGACCTACCTTTTTTAGTGTGGTACCCATGTCCTTTACTAAACATTATCAGCTCTACATTTGAATTTAAAAAGTTGATTTCTGTGCATACGTGTTTCAATATTTAAATACATAGAATGTATCTTTCGTATTTCTCAGAATTCAATGTGTCCTGATGATTCTCAATCTACACGGTACTGTTAGTCCTTTATTTACAACAGCATGTCTCAATAATTTTCTTCCTTGAGCATTTTTTGCCTCCGACAAGCACTGCCCTACAACTTTATACAGATCAATACTCTTTTTTTATTTTTTAGCGTTACTTTCTGATTAATTATTGAAGGGCTGTTGTAGAAGTGGACTCCTATTCAGTCTAGAACAGAGTGAAGTTATTCTGTGGCCCAAACAAGCGTGTTCGTATTTTTGTTGTCCCAAAGGATCAGATCAGTGTAAGCAACTGAACCTGCTCCAAGAATATGAACTTTCAAACAGAATAGATCTAAGTTTAGCCATCTGATGTAAAGGTTTGCATTATTTATTTAAAATCCTTAATTCACAGTTTAATTTAAACATTATCAATTAAATAACCTATATAAAGTCCAGATTTTACAGCAGCACGAATTATGATAGAAATGAACTAAAACTAACAAACGAATGACAATTCATTTTCGTGTAATTTAACCCTTCCGTACTGACATGAATTCAACTTGCACTCATACTAATGTGTATGTTTATAATTGTTTTTCTAAGTACTTGGATGTTTATATAACAACAGTCTTGCATAGATGTTAATTACTGTTGTCTACCGATACACAAGTCATTCTCAGTTTATCGGTATAATGGAGAACAAATACATAAGAAAAATATTAGTGTAGATATGTCAAAAACGTGTAGATTGATAAACAAAATTAATTTTTCTTCATGCTTTCGAGTAACTAAAAATTTTTTATTAATAAATAATTATACAGGGTGATTCCGAAATAAAAGGTATCCTTTGAATAGGTGATACGTGAGGCTAAAAGAAGACAAAAAATGAAAAAACAAAGTGGCTCCGTGAAACTTGAAAATTTTGATAATTTTCCTAAATATTAAAAACTGAAACCATCTCTGGTTAGAAAAAAAAAGTGTTTCTTGTATTCTCGCCTTCGGATTAAAAAGTAAAAGTTAAGGAGATTTAAAATCATTGTAGTGCAAAAATTTACCAGATATGCCTCTTTTCTCGGAACTAACTCACGTGTAATAGCACAATGAAGAATAATAATGCCATCATGAGGTACCCCCTGGACATTTTACAACTTTTCCTTTTTAAATCTGAAGTTGAGGAGGTTAAAGAAATTGTGATAGCCAGCCCCAAATATGTTTAACATGCAGGGTTGTTGAAATGCATTAAGACAGTAAAAAAATAACAACATAATTTATGTATGTCAGGAACAATTAGGCTTCAGTCTCACAAGCAACGTTTTATCCCTTATTATTTAGTCACGTGAATAGAAAACATTTTAAATGCCAACGGGTATACGTACTACTTAGCTATCGCCTCTGTATTTAATTTAATTCAATAAATTCAACCAATTTTAATTTATGTAGGATAATGCTTATTGAAGTTTTTGGTTCTTCGGAATTTTACAGAAAAAAATCACTAACAATAATATTTTAATATTTTTCCGATTACAGATTAGAAAGCAAAAGTTATAAACGTGCCCATTGGTTATTTATGGCATTGTAGAAACCAGAAAATTATTATACCCTTTACATGAATAGCAAGAGCTACCTGCCAATGACAAGGACAGTCAGTCAGCCCCTATCGATTTTTGCTTAAGTAAAAGTATGAGAGCAGGACCGGCTTGGCTTAGCGATTAAATTTCAATCGCATTTTTCTCGGAAACTACGCAATTTTTATCTACTGTTTTTTATCACAAATGTATGTACTGTCACACCGCTATCCACCTTGAAAAAGATATCCTCTATTTCGGAATCACCCTGTATATATAGATGGAACAATCTAAAACCTGCCAAAAAAAGTTTTAGAGGTTCTTTAAAACGAAAATTCTGTTTATGTATAAAGTTTACTGGCGTTTCCAACCTATACACCATGACAAGAAATAGGTGTTGTGGTTATAATTGGCATATGCTTCCTATTCTTGTCTAGAAATAATGAAAATAAGTTGAATCTGCTTAATTTTTGAAATTTATCTTCCCAAAATTGAATTCAGACATCCACGAGATTCGGAGCCCTTTCTATATGCGTTTCCGTGTTTTTCAGATTTTATTGATAGTTTGAGTAACAGAAAGTTTATTTCTTAAGTATTTTGCAAGCTCTAGGAATTATAAGTACGTTTTAAAAAAATAACCATACAGTTGGTAAAATACTTAAGTTGTTACTGACGATAGGTTTATGAGATCCAGTACTACGGATTGCATGAAAAACTGTGCGAATTTTATGCCTATGATGTTTGTATTACTACTATGTGAAGCTTTGTGAAGTTCTGTGTTCCAGATCCGTAACTCTCTAAAACTTTGGGAATCCACCAGTGCTGCATCGGAGAGTATATCCAAGTATACGTCATATACCTATAAAGATAAAATTTAAAAAGTGTATAGTACATATGTAAACGCCAATATAGACAATGCGCAGGTATACGCCGCGAATGTATGCTCGAGGCTTTTTCCAGTCAACAATTATTTCAAATAGGGATGGCAGGTATAATTTTTTTCCCAAACATATTTTACCTTTTATTGTATCCCGGGGAAATCCGGGATAGATTTTTAACTGCGTCCAGATTTTTGTATCCTAACAAGAATAAAATCTTCAGTACAAAAAAGTTTATTAGAGTCTGAGGAGGATCCCATATTTGGTTTGGAGCGCGAGGGAACTCCATGCTTGGTTTGAGCCCGATAGGAGTTTCTGTATATATTGTTTGGAAGTCTGAGAGAGACACCTCTTACGTCCATTTTGGATTTTAGAAAGGACACCCCATGTCTAGCAGATTTGATGTCTTATTTTTTAAAAGAAGTTATCCTAGTTGGGAGTAGAGCAATCTGCCAATCCTAATTTGGAAAAAAAATTGATCCTATCACAAATTTTTAAACTTTAAACTTCCGACAAGATCTGTTGACGTCACCTGTCGGCTTAAGATTTATTTTCTTATTTTACAGATAAGTGCACATTTATGTTCCAGTCAACGACTCACTGCAGAAAGTTGGTATTTTAGGCGCCCCTTACACAGTTTAACCTACAGTTAGAAAGCAGAAATGTGTTTAATTATGCCTGACCAATCCTTTTCTTTTGTTTTACCCACGTATGTACCTAATTATTAACACAGAAAATGCGTAAACCCAAAACATAATTTAGCAATGCAGCACCAGGGTCCACTCTCCACATTTTTCATTAAGCTATGGCCCTAAATGCTGGAATAAATGTTTCAAACACCTTACAGCATTGAATATGCCACAAGATAACCTGTCCCAAATGTTGTGTTTGAGTAACAATTGGCGTCCAACTGTCGCCAAGTGAAATGTTTCTGATAGATAAAAAATAAATCAACTCTCTGGAATTGTAATAATGATCAATGATCGATGGCAGTCAAAGATTGGGGCAGACCTGCTTAAAATATTAAATCAACTAGTAAGTATATAGGATTTTAACGATGGTATAATAATTTAAAAAAATCACTATTAAAAAAAATATTGAGTGTTATACAGGGTGTTCCAAAAGTAACACTCGATTCAGCAAGGTAAAATAAACCAAAAGCAAGAATGAGAAACTGTCAGATCGGCCTTTATTACAGAATTATACGTAGAGCAGACTTTCTCAACTTTAACTCAAAATTTCAGTTTTTCATTGGTTCTAGAAAACGTTCTAATAGCTACAATATGATGAAATCCCAGCAAACTAGGGTGTACAATTCTAAGATTACTTAAATAGCATCTTTCCGGGGCAATGGGAAACCAATACGGTCGCCTAGGTCACCCAACAATAATTCTTTGAACTTCCTTTTCTGGGAATTCATCAAAAAAAAACGTGTACGCACAAGAAGTTATAGAACCGAAAAATGTAATTATACTCGGCATTGGGCAGCTGTGGTTTAATCGGCGAAGAGATTTTAATGGGTCACCGTTGCGGCACCTTGAAAATGTTTGAATTGGGGTTGGAGGAGACTTATTTAGTTATTTCTTTAAAAATGTTTCTAATGTAAATAATAATTTCCCATTTCGTTTAAATACAGTTTGACTTAACAATAAAAGTTATAATTTTTTGTGTCGATAAAGAAGGCCGTACAGAAGTTTTGCCATTGTTAGTTTTTGATTTTTGTACTTTACTGCATCGGTCTCCGGAAGGACAGGCGTGGCTTCTGGAACACCCTGTATAGTCACATGTATTAGATAACGTTATCTATGAAACAATTATAATATTTGCCAAAATAAACAGTACCGAAATTTAGAGTGCTGTGGAATTGCTATCGCAATATGCATTTGTCCTATTTGGCTTATTTGCCATTAGTTGTCATACTAGCATTGCTCTGGTGTTAAATTCGTCTTGAAAATGGTTCTCACAACTGAGAAAAAAGTGTTTATAAAAGAGCATTATTTCCGTTCATACGGAGATAGGCGGGATAATGACCCAAGTTTGAAACAAATCTCAGGAAAATATCGACAAGAGTTTAACAAAGCGGCCCCCAGTAAAAGTCTAATATTAGCAATTGTTGAGAAATTTTGTCACACTGGTAGTGTGTTGTGTCAGAGCAACGGCTCTTCAGTTCGTCGAAGAACAGTTTCTACCAACAATTATCAAGGACGCGTTCTTGACCAGATCATACAGTCTCCAAAAAGAAGCCTTCGACGAACTGCGTATAAACTGAATATCAGTAAAACATCCACACGTTGACTGTTCAAATCTATTGGTGGTTATCCTTACCGCATTCAAATTGGACGACTAAACGTTGGGGATAAATTTACTGTGGACGAGTGTTGAGCCTAGTGTACGAAGATCCCAATTTCTTGAGAAACGTATGGTTTTCAGACGAAAGTCACATTCACTTTAACGGTTATATCAATCGACAAACAACTCGATTCCTTGGATTTCAACCCCCAAATGTCATTTTAGAGAAACCATTTTACAGTGAACGAGTTACCATTTAGTGTGTTGTGTCTGGGCATGGGATCATTGGTCCTTTATTTGTTGAGGACGAGGACGAGCATCCAGTTACTGTTATCCAAGAGAGCTACGGAGAGAACATTATTACACCTTTTGTGAGAGATTTACAAAACTTTTGCCGCGCACGAAATCTGCAGGTGCACAGGCAATGGTTTCAACAAGACGGCGCAACGAGCCATACAGCCAGACGCTCCCTAGCTTTACTTCATCAACATTTTGAAGACAGAATAATTTTTCGTGGAACAGATTTCGAGTACCCTTCTCATTCACCTGATCTGACGCCCCCTGATGCATATATATGAGGCATGCTGAAGAAATCAGTATTTCGGTCAGAAGAGCCGCCAGAAAATATTGGAGAACTACGACGAAAGATAATTACCTATTTTCAGCAACTACGGCAACCACTCTTTATAAATATGTTAGATAATCTGCAAAATCGTTATAAAGCTTGTTTGCGCCGAAAAGATGTACATTATTTGAATATTTAAACTATATAAATTAAAAAATAAATACAATTTTTATTTTCGGTACTGTTTATTTTAGCGAATATTGTACTATCACCTGTATGAAGTATCACATGCAGCATAGTGTGTAACTTTTTCCTGTAAAATTGTTGCATTTAATAACACGTTGCTGCATTTACTTACCTACTACTTGAGTTTCTCTTTTACTGAAAAGTTTTTTTATTTGTGATATTTTCTTGTTGATCCCTCCCCCACATTAAAAAGTCACGAGCTGTCATAAATTCTTGTATTATACAGCGTATGGGGTAATAACACCCACAACGCTTAACCACAAGTTTTGGGGATCAAATGATGACGATTAATCAAAAAAAAGTTAGGAAAAAAGCTTTCATTTTTGAGTTATAACTTATAACTAATAAGCCGTCAGAGTTAAGAAGAGTTTATTTTTCTGTTTTAACAGCGTCGCAACTACTCAACAAATCTTAATAAAATTTGGTAAGTTTGGCTTGGGCAAATAAGATAAGTTGCTAAGATACCAAAGTAATTATTAATTAATAATTTACAACACAGAGTTTTACATGTAGTACGTCTTTCTTTGAAGGCCTAAAGCTTTTTTTATTAGTAAGATTTTTTAATTTGAGCACACTATTTTTAGAAAAGAATTTCCTCTTATGGTTTTTTATAAACTCGGCTATTTCTGAAAAACTTAAACCTTTTTGAATGCTTAGAGTATCCTTACTAATTTCGTCACATACAAACAAATTGTCGCCATTTTTCCGATCTGTAAATTTGAAATTTTACATTGCTACAGAAACACACCATGAGATCAGATGAACAGCGGCCACAGCGACAATTTGCTTTATTTTTATGGTAACATGATTAAATCTTATCAGTGACACAAGATTGATAAGGACATTTCAAGCATTTAAAAAACGTAATTATTAAATTTGAGCCTTCTTATTTAAAAGTACACTCCTTTTACAAGAAAAATGACCTGTTACGATTTTTTCTAAATTCAACCGTTTCCAAGAAAATTAAACTTCCTTGAGCGCCACGAATAGAATAAATTACGTCGTGCTGGAAATGAAAAAATTGGGACTTTTTGTCGTTCGATCTAATGAGTAATGACATACTTCTGTTGGAATAGAAAAGTAATTTGGTTCATTTCCATTCCAACGCGGGTTTGTTTATTTGTGACGACTTGAGGTTGCCGGGCGACGTGATTTATAGTGGGAAAGAAAAGAAAAGCAAGAAAAAAAATAATAGTCACGTGAATGGGCGTGACCGTAAGTAAAAAAAAAAGATCATGCAGGACCGTGAAGAATCGGGTCACGAGTTTGCAGTGGGTCACGAAAATAGTTGGGTCACGTAGTTACCATAGTATATAGATGGGTAAGTAGAACGACTCTTCAAAAATCCTTTGTTCTTTTCAAACGCCGACCGATGACCTTGAAGTAATGGTTGGTGGCTAATACCGATATTTCGAACAGATGTCGCTACGCTAGTGTCAGTGGCGTGTGCAGATTTATTTATGAATTACTAGAAAGGCTACCATTGCATCTTCTGTTATTAAATTTAATTTTACCAAATTTATAATGGCAGTGTATTAAATTAAAGAAAATGATGTAAATCATGCACAAATATCCAAAGAAATCAAATTTATCACAATACATTTTAGATACATTATTGTTCTTGTACTCAAAAATCTATCCTTCAATGGTTACATTTAAATAAATCAGTAAATAAATTGGTTGTTTTTTCATATTTATTACTTAGTAATTTATAAAAAAATTTATTTTATTACAAATGTTTCTAATAATTTAATCTAAACTACCTACTCTATGTACATAAAAAAAAATCTATTAAATAAACACGAAATTTGTAAGAAAACTAACAGAGTCAATGCAAGCACAATTTTTTTACTTTATGTAATTGCAACATAATTAGTTAATACTACTATTATTAAAAGCTTATTAGATAATCATATCTAAAGGCAAATTACTTAATTCTTGTTCTGCAGCTTCTTGCTGCATTATAGTAGGTGTGGCATTTGGAGAAATAATTTTTTTATTTTTTCCTTTAATGCAATGCTTTTCAAAATGTGCTGAACAGACCTTGTAATACGTATTTGCATTAATATTTCCATATGATCTTTATATACATCATACCATAGATGTTACAAAACCGTGCCCATTCCTCACATCTACTATTTATTTTATAATAGCATTTTCAGAGTTAATCGGAAGTAACAAAACTTTTATTCCTTACCTTTGTTTATCACTGGGAAATTAAAAAAAATGGACGTTGAAAGTTTCATTATTGGTTTACACCCCTTCACCACACAAATACTTTTACAACGCATAATTATTAAAAATAAAAGTAAAGGTAGTATAGTAGAAGTTCACTTCCACGTGTACGGCACCGATCTAACCTCGCTCGGCCGCTGGCTCGGCGTTCGACCGTCGTGACATCTATTATAGAAACGCGAACTGCCCTCCAACCTTCACGAGCTAGTTTCCCGCGTTTTTAAGAGTTGTTCTACTTCCCCATCTATATACTATATAGTTACCTTGAGTAACGAACCTTGATGTGTCACGAATCGTGCCGAGTCGCTCCGAAACCGAAATAAAATACTAGACATGGAGAAAAATTGTAAACAGCAAAGAAATAAAGAAAGATACTAAAGAATTTCTTGAATTCAAATTTACTACATAGGTAATTTCATCTACGAGATTGTAGAGACCCACGAAGTCACCCGTAGTACTTTTGTGATTCATGGTATGCGGGAATCTGGTGACCCATAGAAATCTCGTGACTCATGGGAATATCGTGACCCATGGGAATATCGTGACCCATGGGAATATCGTGACCCATGGGAATCTTGTAATCCGTGGGAATTTCGTGATATGTGGTATTCGGGCATTCCGTACTGATGGGAATCACGATCTCAAATGTAAACGTGAGTGGGTTCTAATTAAAGGCTTCTGTGTGTGAATAGGTGGGTACCCAAAAAAAGGGCGTGTAAGCGAGAAATCCCGCGCCAACTCCTAGTAAGGAATTTCAAGCATCCAGTAAAACTTATTTTTCTTTCCTTTTTCTATTACTATTAAAAATATATTCTTAAGCAACAGTATTTAAATTTAAAAATCTTGTTTGTAGAAGAAGTTCTAGGCCTTCAAGAAGAATTTTACATGTAAAATTTGGTGGGGTAAATTATTAATTACATTTATATTTTATGAGAAAGATCATCTTATATACTTGACTTTTATTAAAATCCGTTGAATCCTCCATTGTATCTAGTTAGGGAGCTTGATGTTCAGTTAAGGGTCCGAGAAGCCCTTACTATTCAGTTGGAAGTTCAGGACCCAAGACACCATGAGAGCATGCGAAAAACTTGTAAACCCAGGTCCACGATGGTATTGTTACACTGCCTACTAAACTTTGGATTAGATTTGAAAACAGTTCAATAAAAGTTCATAACTTATTTATTTTCTTCACTGTTATTTTGTGAAACTCCATGTTAATAAATTTGTTGAATAGTGTTCTTATTTTTATAATTTATAGAAAACTTATTACTTATAGGTACAACACAATACCCACCATAAATCTACCATCATATGGGTAGATTTTTCCCCTTTTTTTTCAAGAGAATTTTATTTATAAAAAGCCTGTGTAGCTTTCCAAATTAAAATGACACCAATTATGTTCACAAATCTTGCAGTTGTGTGCAGAACATACATGAACAAATGATAAACTGTTTAAGATTAGGTATAATTAGGTCAACGTTTATGAGTTTTGTTTTATTTGCATAGGGGAAGGAATGGCTTAAAACAATTGTGACTTTAAGATAAAATTAGCATTTTATATCAATATTTATTTTAAAAGCTTATAAAATTACACACCGATTAATGTTTTAAATCAAGTCAAGTTTAACAAAAAAAATTCTTTTGCAGTGGAAAATACAACAAAAAAAAAACAGAGGCACCTAGAGATCATGATACAGTAAAACCTCCCTTAGGCGGACACCTGCCATGACAGGCAAACTGTCCGCCTATGAAAGGTGTCCATCCAAAAGAGGTAACATCAAATAAAAACAAAAAAAATATAAATTAGGATTATTTATTGAAAGATTTCTCACATTTTATTAAAACAATCATTTATAGTACATTGTTTGATGTTTTTAAATTTATTTTTTAAAATCTGGTTTTCTACATGTGATATTAAAGAATTGGTGTTTCCTAGAGCAATGAAATTGTTTAATTCAACAAAATATTTTTCAAGATCTTTTAACAATGCGTACATCTCATCTATGCGTTTTTTATTGTTGAACTATTTTCATTTTTATCTTGTGAATTTTTATTTTTATTGACGAGATCATCTTTTGATTGTGTTATTAAAAGCGCTTACTTTCGGTTTAATACATTTTCTTTTTGGTTGTGAATAGCCGACTTATGCATACAATTTAATTATTTCTTGTTTGTTTTTTAATGTTTGCAGCTTGTGTTATGACTAGCTTAAACTTTGCTGATATACTGTGCACACTTGAAGGATTTTTTTTGCAAAATCTATAATTTCTGTTTTTTGCATAGAGTTAATTTGTTTATTTTACTACTAGATATGTTGAACACACAAAAGAACAACTTCAACTGAAACTAAAAATTGTGTAGATGTTCAACGTATTATGTATTTTGAAATTCTTAAAAGCCAACCAGTCATAAATTTATGTCACTAAAATTTACAAATGATAACTTTTAAAAGATTCGGAGAAAGTAATAGACCTTCTTTAGGTACTTTCTTTTGCAATTCGAGAATGCTGTAAAGGGATTGAGCAGTACAGTAAAATTGACAAGCTCTTGTCGGCATCTAATACAAATGAAAAATCCCACATCTGGCAGCCCATAACTGTCCGCCTGAGAGAGGTAAATTTCCTATAAAACTATTTAATTTTATTATACATTTAGTGTCTGCGTCCATCTATCAGAGGCGTCCGCGTAATCAAGGTATAGCTCTATGTAAATTACTTATAATGCATCTTGGGGAATCAAATACTGTCCGCCTAAGAGGAGTGTCCTCCTAAGAGAGGTGTCCACGATGAGAGGTTTTACTGTACTTGTTGAATATATTTACTTTCTTATATTATTCAAATTACCCTACGGTTTTACCCACAGTTCAATATTTTAAAACCTTCTCTAACTTATGATTTCACTTTTAAATTAAGATTTGAAATAGCTCCCATTAAGGTAGTTGAGAATATTTCCTGTCAAATCAAGAATTGTTACTAGTCATTTTAAATGCTAACAAATATCAACTTATTTTTCAAAAGGGCAACCCCATTGCTATTTTTGTAGGTACTAACTGCCACTGTAATATCTTGAAATTAATTTGCCATGCCCAATATTTAACTTCAACTAATGAATATTGGAGATAAAAACTTTTGTGTGCTCTCATAGATTTACTAAGGTTACTCTCTAAATACTGGAGATTCTGAATAAGTAGTTCATGCTTTTGTTTTTACCAACTACATTCAAATATAAGATAAAAAGACAATTTTAAAATGGAAGTCATACATGTATTTCAGTAATTGTGCTACTAATTTCATACAGTAAATTACTTCAAAAATATAATTATTTTATTCACAGAAACCATACACATGAATTATAAGTGTACTTATTATGGATTATCTGTAATCTTAAATTCTCAGTTATTATGCAATCCATCCTTGTATAATAATTTCTTTTATATTTAGAAAAGTCAGTTTAAGATATCAAATGTTTTTTAAAACTTATAAATTCACCTAAAATCCATAACATAGTAGACTTATTTAGTACCCTAGTATTTACTGTAGTTTGCATGTTTAAATAATACATCACAAGAACTTTGTTAATTTTCAACATTATATAAAGAATTTAACGTCTCAGCTATGGTTATGCATAAGGGTTCATGATACACTTGTGATTCATTTCAATGTTACCCACTCAGGTTTAAAACGGATAAATTTACACAAACTGGATAAATACAATTCTCTTTACTCTTGCTCTTGGTATAACACAAAAAATTCAGTTAAAGAATCTTTACTTCGATGTCTTGCACCTATTTCAGTAAACGCACAAACTTAACAAACTGAGAAATAACAATATAAACTCACAAATACACACTTGGTGGCATGTGGCACAATCAGTTTTTAACATAAGTTTACCTGAATAGTGTGATGTCACACTGTAAAAATCAAACCGATTGATTTTGCTTGTGTCATGCTCATTCTCACTTTTTCACGCACAAATCCTGTGTACACATGTGTTTAAATGGTATGGGTAAAAGTGGAATGAATCATAAGCATGTCAGAGGCCCAATACAACATACCCTGTTCTGCAAACAATTAAATTAAGAGAAAGGATATTAAACAGAAGCTTTAGAATAATCTCAATATTGTAAATTACATTTACATTTGTACGAACAACTAATAAAATTACATAACAATCTACGTAACAAGATATAAAAGAGTTGTAAAATTAATTATTCATGTTTTATAAATATTACATACAGATGAATTGACTTAATATCTATTTTGTTGCATTCCCACTTCCATTTAAATTAATTCTAAGTTTTTCCACCAACACTTAACTCTTTTCTCCTGAAGTTTTTTTGTACTCATTTGCAATCTTCTTAATTACTGAAATCTTTTCTTTCAATTGTTCTTTTGCATTTTCAGCTTCTGAACCGCCACTTAACATCAATGTTACCATGTCTGAAAATTAATAATTGATTAACAGAAACTCAGTTTTCTGTTAATTTTTATTTTAAGGAACTTTTAACTTAGGTTAACCTTTAAGTTAGGTTCATTGTATTTTACTAAATAAGTACAAATAAATTTGCTTACCATGGTAGGAGGTAAGTTCAGCTGATTGTTCAGGGCTCAAATACTGCTTCAAAAAAGCTAGAATTGAAGCAACGTGTCTGCCACTCGCATGTAAAATATTTTGAGTTGCACTTATAAAAATAATTATACTGCTTAAATGCAAGGCCAAAGCTGGATCCTCACATTTATCTAATTGCTCTAGTAATCCATGTTTGTGATTTAAAATAACCACTCTATCTTTCTTTTTGTCAATCTTCTTTAAAATCATACTGCATACTGTTAAACCTTCCTCAATAGCACCTGTAAATTCATCAATACTTTGTCCTGAAACTGTTTTGATAAGAGCTTGCAAAGGACCCCTATATTCAGCAGGCAAGTCGTTGACGAATTTAAGGCGCTGCTCATTTGTAAAATTATCTGTTACAGTATTTAATCCTTCCTCTGCTGATATGTAATTTAGAATTTCATTAACAATATCTGTACATAATGTCTTCAATAAATATTTACATAACTGAGGCTGAACATCGGAAGGTAAAAGTTTTAATCCCTTATCAAACAAACGAACATCTCCCAGCAATGCATTTACTTTATTTTGTACATCATTATGAGTATGTCTACGACTAGCTGTACGATCTGACACTGTAGTTGCATAAATTCCAGCAGCAATCTCTAAACCACTTTCATTCAAAGTTGGTAACAAGTATTCTGAAATGTCTTCTAGAAGTTCATCTAAACCTTCATCTTCTAATTTGGTTTGTATTAAGAGTTTAACATCATCTAAATTGAGAAGTTCAAGTGTTACTTTCTTTTCGTGTACTTCATAATCGTCATCATTATCAACAGTTTTAGCAGTCCGACTTGGTTTCTTAGTGGATTTAGTTTTAGTTTCTCTTCCCTGAGTTCCACCACCACTTTTACCACCAGCCGCTTTTTTCCTGCGTTCTTCACGTTTATCTATTTTAACATCTTCTACATCATCGGCTTTTTGAGCTTTATTTGTAGATATCTGTATATCAGTCTGATACTGCTGATATTTACCAGATTCTACAACCGTCTTAGCTCTTTCTTGAACTAAGAACTCGCATTTCTTTGCTAGTTCATTTATAAAAGATGTACTAATGACAAAGTTACTTATTACAATAACTTGCTTTTGCTTTTGAGGGGTTAAGACTATATCCAATACCATCTTAATATCAGTATCATTACATATAGAGGGCAAACTACTTTGTAAATCAGTATACGATTTGCTGGATACACATTCTTCAATGTCTGCTTCAATTCGTTCGATCATTGATTTTGATAGTATACAAGACTTGAGTGAAATAGTTTCTTCATTTGCAAATTGTTTTTT